>CANJKZ010000360.1:375000-500000 GCA_947471745.1 Closterium sp. Naga37s-1 | reverse complement strand
TACCAGGGGGTCAAAGGGGAGCAGCAGAGCGAGGATGGCGAGGAGGACGAGGATGAGGAGGAGAGCGCAGGGGGAGGGGGAAGGGACGGGGAAGGGGAGGACGGGGAGGGGGCGGCAGGGGGGGAGGAGGGGTTGCTGCCGCGGTTTTCGAGTCGGGATTTCCGGCAGCAGGAGCTGCTACAGCCACCCATTCTGGACGTGGTGCTGCGCCCGGGCGACCTCCTGTGAGCAACCTGTGCCGCACTGTTACAATGACTGTCGTCTCTTTGCTAACTCTACCCATCCCACTGCCCTTCTTCATGAGCAACGACCCCTTCTGGACGTGGTGTCGCGCCCGGGCGACCTCCTGTGAGCGCCCTGCGCCCTCATCCCTTCCCCCATCCATGCATCATGCTACCCTTGCCTTGCAGCCTCGCCTTTCTCCCTGCCCCCCACCCATCCCGTCTGCATGCCATCCCATTCTTCCCACCAACGCACACCCTTCCTGGTTTGTATGTGTGTGTGTGAGTGTGCGCATGCGCGCCTCTGTGTGTGTGTGTCTGGGTGTGTGTGTGTGTGTGTGTGTGTGTGTGTGTGCATGCGCGCCTGTGGGGGTGTGTGTGTGTGTGTGGGTGTGTGTGTGTGTGTGTGCATGCGCGCCTGTGGGTGTGTGTGTGTGTGTGTGTGTGTGTGTGCGTGCGCACCTGTGTGTGTGTGTGTGTGTGTGTGTGTGTGTGTGTGTCTGTGTGTCTGTGCGTGTGCATGCATGCAGGTACATGCCAAGGGGCATCATACACCAGGCAGAGGCAGTGGACGACCAGCACTCGCTGCACCTCACCATCTCCGCCTGTCCGTGCCACACCCCTGCTGCCCTCCTCGCTTTACTGCCATGCGTTCACACCTGCTGCTCCTTTTGTCTTTCCTCTCACCTTTCCTATCGTTCTGCTGCCGTTGATATGTTATCCCTTTGTTTCTCCGTGAGCTCCTCACCTTGCTCCACGTTCCCTCTTCCTCACACGCTTCCATTTTCCCCCCTCTTCCTTTTGTTACACGTCGCCCCTATCGTGTTCTCCCTCCCATTGCTCTCCACCCTCAGCACAGCGCAACACAATGGCAGACTTTCTGCACCTCGCACTGCCGCGTGCCATAGAGGTGAGAGAGAGCCCCGTTGGATGGAGTTGCACAGGAAATAAAGCAGTGGCTGGAAGCGTGCAGGTTCCCAAGCGCTCCCTCTTCTCGCCTCTTGTGCCGGGGCTCCGTCTCTCAGAACGCCCTCTCGCGCCAAGCAGCCTCTGCACGGCCTCTGCTCGCGGGTGTACTCCCGGCCCAGCCTGCTCCAACACCATGACTCCCGGCCCAGCCTGCTCCACATCACGAATTTGTGCGTGCCATTCCTTCCCCCGCTTGCGCATCTCCACTCACGCTCTCCCTCTCTTGAACCCCTCCCCACGGCAGGTAGCAGCGGAGGAGCACGTGCTGCTGCGCCACAGCCTGCCACGGGACCTGTTTGACTTCATGGGCGTCATGCACGCCCCGCCACTCCCTGACGCCCCCGAGCACACCCACAGCAACGGCAACAGCGACATCGATGCTCCAGCCCACGCTGATGGCACCAGCCTCGCGGCGGCACCTGCAGGGGCGGCAGAGGCCGGTGGGGATCTGCGGCGTGCTGCGTTCCTGCAGCGCATGCAGCAGGCAGTGCAGCTGGTGGCTGCGTGCGGCCCCTGGGACTCCGCCGCTGACCAGATGGCCTCTGCCTTCCTCCGCTCTCGCCTCCCGCCCTTCCGTGCTTCCACTCTTTCCGCCTCTGCACCCTCTGCCTCTCAGCAAGCCCAGGAGGGAGGGGGTAGAGGAGGTGGGAAGGGCGGGGGAGCAGCGGGCAAGGGGCAGGAGGGAAAGGTGCACAAGAAGTCGCGTGTGAGGGTGAGCGTAGAGGGGGGCTGTCGGTTGGTGGTGGAGGATGGGGTAGCGGTGGTATACCATATGATGGATAACAGAAGAGAGGTGCACAACAAGGGGGAGGATTCAGGCATGGAGAAAGGGGAGGAGAAGGATGATGATGAAGCGAGGATGTCAGCAGGGGCGGAGAAGGGTGCTGCTACGACAGATCAAGCGCAAGTCAATCCAGAGGAGGTGGCCATGTGCGTAGAAGACAAGGAGGACGATGATGAAGATGAGGAGGAAGGGGAGGAGGGGGCGAGTGGGGAGGGGCGGTTGGAGTTTGAGTTGCAGTGGGCGGAGCTACTGGAGGAGCTGGTGCAGCTGGAAAAAGGCACTGCGCTGGGGCCACTGCTCAAACGCCTCTCTGCCGCCTGGGAGGGGCCTGCGGCTGCTGCCACGGCTGGCATGCTCAGTGTTGTGCAGGTGCTTGTGGACCATGGGGTGCTTGAAATAGTGGGTTAGGTGGCTCGCCTGCTTGCGCCGGTGCATCAAGCCTTGGTTAAAGCGGATGTACAGCTCATGTAGATTTGCTTCGTGGTTTTGTTTGGTTTTGTGTGATGATGAGGTTTACGTACTGTATCTTTGTTGAGTTGGAAAGCCGTTAGCCCTGAGTGGGCATTCAATATAAGAAGAGCATATTCTGTTACCGTAGTTGCAAAATTTGCGGATCTTTCTGTGGTAAAAGCCGCACCCAATAAAGTGCAGATCATTGTACGTACGGTACAAGAGAGCTTCCACACTCTGGATATGTGTGGGGAATTCGGGAAAACATACGCTTACAGGGTCACAGCAGAAACTATTTCCTAACGCATGTCCACTGTAACGTGGTTTTACCTGACAAACCTGGCCGGGAAATGTGGCGAAACAGCTGGCGCAGGTGGCGCAGCGCCTTCCTCCCTTCTGCCTGACAGCAGTAAATTCTACGATAGTCGGTCAGGGCAAGCTGGTGCGCCGGAGATGTCCGTGGAAGCAATTCGCAAACTTTAGTAACGTGTCGTGAATGCTCGTTAGCAGGTCGCGAGTGCTTGCACGGTGGACCACAAACCCGACAACGACTCGAACTCTATCGCCCAGCTTCGCCTGCCATCAGTCACTTCTTCCACGCCAGCCTTGATTGGAGCAAAACACCGACCCGTCTAGCAGGTTTTATTCCTGAGGCCGAAACGAAGTGTTCGGAGCCTAATCCTCGAGCCCGTGTGACGCTCGGTTTCCTCATACACCACTTCGCAAACGACTTTCGATCGAGTTTCATGATTTGAAGTGGCACGATGATGTACTCTCCACACCTGAACCATTGATTCGAACAATGCCTCATGATTCTGGTTACGTCTAGAGGATGGTTTGGAGGGACTGGAGAAGAAGGCATGTTGCGAGACGACAGGGGATAGGAGGAACCCAATCTTAAATTGCATTGGGCACTGTGCCGAGAGTTTCACTTTCTGACTACTGTAGTACCACTTTACCTTGCCGCAACGGCTTCTCTTGAAGCACGTAGGCGCCGAGTCTCGTAGACACGTACGCGAGAGCAGCTCAATGGCACGATAACCGCGCTGACAGATCCTCGTTGAATGACTTGCCGCGATCCCACAGGCCAATAGGTGTCGCAGCATTTACTGGACTACGAAAGAATATCACTACTTTGGTTTGGGGCCAACGTCATCACGTGCTTATAATGGGGCCTCCGCTAGTGTTTCGGCGCACCCTCCTGGTGCTGCCGTGTCTGCTCCTCTCCCTCTCACTCTGCGCCACCGCGCCTCTCGCTTCCACGTCCCAAGTAAGTTCCCCGCCGTCCGCCCACCTGCCCCACCCTGTCAGGCACTCGCCGCATTCGGCGGAACGGTACGGACGTGAGGCAGGGTGGTGCTGGATGCCGCTTCTCCCCCAACTCCTCGGATGGCGTTGCAATTTAGGGGCGGCTCGGATGCCTCTACGAGTAGAGTCGTTCCCGACGAGATAACTCGGCAACAAATCGCCTCTCGACTGCCCCGCTCTCCGCTGCCGCATGCGTTCCCGCTTCGCCGTGCCATGTGCGCTGATTTTTGAGCTCCCGCCGCGTCCTGCTTCTTAGACGCCTCCTTTTATCGCGAATGCCATCTTATCCGCGTTATAAGCATGCTCGCCATCAGTAGTAGTAATTACCACGGATAGACTGCCGCACGCCCGCCGGTGGCATTCCGCGAATCTCGGTCTCCAATCGCCGTACTCACTGCCCACCAGCTGCTGCATCCCGTCCTCTCGCCCTATCCTCGTCCACCCCTTCCTCTAAGCCTTGTACATGTCCTTTCTTGCACCGCCATCTCCTCGCCCCACCCACGTGCACTCAGCATGTAACCTCTCCGCGTCGGCCCACCATCGCTCTCTCTCACGTTCATCCTCGTGCCTCCACCTGCTTTCCGCATACCCATCTTCTCGCCCCCATCCTGTACCATTTCCCCCCCTCCTCCTGCTCTCCCTCACTTCCCGCCTCCCCTCTTCCCCGCACTCTCCTGCGCAGTCCACCCGTTCTCGTGCGCCCTCGCCCGTCGCCACGTGGCGCGCAGTGCGCGAGATGCTGCCGCCGGCCGGGGGGCGCTGGCAAGCGCCGTGGATGGGGGGAGGTGGAGGCGGAAGCGGGCGCGCAGCGGTGCATGGGCTGGGTCACCGCGCGCTGAGAGAGGGCATAGAGCGGCAGGTGCGATGCGGGGAACTGACATGACGAAGGGGGGTTGATTGCGCGGGGGGAACACCAATGTGTGGCAAGGTTGGAAAGGGAGGTGGTTGGTGGGGGAGGGGGGATTGGGTGGGGAGAAAGGGTGGATTAAACAGAGGAGCTGAGAGGGTGAGCGAGGGGCATGCGAAATGAATCTGCGGTTGCTTCAGAGGTGCCTTGCTTGCCCCAATCGCGCCTTTCCTCCGCCACTCTCCCCGCCGCCGTCAGCGACTGTGTGCGGCTCTGCTCCTATCATCCTCTTATCCTCCTCCTTTTCCCACACCTCTCCCCTCACCCCCACTCTCGTCCCCCTTCCTCTTCCCTGTTTCCGTCCACCCCATCCCTCCCCTTCCGCTCCTCCCCGCCCCCCTTCCCCCCATCAGTCCGCCCTCTACCACGCCGACGCGTCGCACAGGGCACGCCGCCGCCTGCTCCCCGCGCACGCGCCCGCCGCCTCCGCCGCCGCGTCCGCCGTTGCGGGTGGGGGTAGTCCCGCGCGGCGCCGGCTGGGCGGAGGCGGAAGCAGCAGCAAGGGCGCGGAGAAGGCGGAGAAGAGCGGCAGCGCGAAGGACGTGGGGAAGTCGGCGCGCGACCCCAGCAGCAGCAACGGCGCGGGGGCGGGCGTAAAGGGCGTGGGGACCGCGGGGAGCGCGGCGCCGCTGGGGCCGGAGGGCGCGGGGAGCGGGACGTCCGTGGTGCCGTACGCCATGTGGGGGCTGGCACTGCCCACCGGGTGAGCTGCGCGCATGGGGGCGCGGGGGGACCGCAGGGCGAAGGGGTGCATAGAGGGTGCATGGGGGGTGCATGGGGGGTGCATGGGGGATGCATGGGGAGAGAAGTGAGCTGCGGGGAAAGAAAAGGGGAAGGAGATAAGGGAGGGCGGGGGTTGTGGTGAGGTGTTTTTCCCTCCATCATCGCCACCCGCCTCTTGCCCCGCTTCCCCACGCGCCCCCTACCCCGTTTCCCACCGCAAGTGCGCCCTCCTTTGCCATTCCTCCCATGCACTATCCCCGCCCAATTTCAACCCCCGCTCTTCCTCCCCATACGCTCTCCTCTCCCTTCTCCCACATGCACTCTCCCCCCCTGCCTTTCGCCCCTGCCTTCCCCCCCTGCCTGCCCCCCTCTCCCCCCCTCCCGCAGGTCGTACTACCTGAACATAACGGTGGGCACGCCGGGGCAGGAGGTGGCGGTGGTGATGGACACGGGCAGCTCCCTCATGTGGCTGCCTTGCGACTGCATCGACTGCGCTGCTGATGACTCACTCGCGGTAGGCCATGCGCGCATGGGGGGAATGGGACACGCGCTCATGGGGGGTGTCTGGGGGGCGGGAAGGGGGAGGGCGGAGGCGGCGAACGAAGGGGTTTGGGGGGAGTGGGCGGGATGTGCGGGTAGAGGGGAATGGGACACGGGCAGCATTCGTATGTGGATGCGTTGTAATTTGCTCTGTCACATGCATGTGCCATGTGCCATGTGCCATGTACATGCCTCTGCACCCTGCACTCACCCACACCCCCATCCTGCTCCCCCTCCCGTTGCTCCTCTCCTCCCCGCTTCGCTCCCTCACTCATTAAATTCCGTCTGTTTCTCTGCCAAGTCTCCCTGCCATGCGCCACCACTCCATGCACCCTTGCCTCACACTCACTCACCTCTCCACCACCGCTCACCCTCATTTCTGCTCCCGTCCCCTCTCCCCCCTGTGCTCCCCCTTCCCCTGTGCATCCCCCTTCCCCCATGCGTCCCCCTCCCCCCAGGCGGCAGCGTATGACTCCTCCAAGTCACCCAACTCGTCCGTGGTGCCCTGCAGCAGCCCTCTCTGCCTCGCCGACTACACCTTCGGCTGCAACCGCTTCGACGCTCCCCCCGCCCCGCCCCCCGCCCCTTCCTCCGGCGGCCTGCTGGGAGGCCTCCTGGGCAGGGGGGCGGCGGAGGGGAGTGCGGGGGAGGGCGGGGCGGAGGGCGCGGATGGGGAGTGCGAGTTTGTGTACTCGTATGCAGACAACAGCAGCACGAGCGGGCGTGTCATGATTGACACACTGGACCTGCCCACTGTGGCCGATGGCATGGTCAAGGACAAGATGCTCTTTGGGTCCGCCCTCTCACCTGCCCTGCCCTGCCGCGATCCGTGCTGCCTTGCCGCATTCTGTGCTTGCAATGCCAAGCCATGGCTCATGCCTTTCCGTGCTGCTTGCTGCAGCCCCTGCACCTCACCCTTAGTGTCCGCTCCCTTCTCTCCTGCCGCCCTTGCTACTTCTCCTCCCACTGCCCACTCCATGCGCCTCTCCTCCCCTCCTCCACCCCACCTCCCCACCCCTCACTGCACCTCCCTCTCCATCCCCTTCCTAACCCCCTACCTTCTCCCACCCCACACTCCTGCCTCACCTCCTCCCAACACGTCCCCCCTCCCCCTCCTCCCTTCTCCCCCCGTCCCCCCACGCGCGCAGGTGCGGGCAGAACCAGGCGGGGAACCTGGCCAAGTCGAGCTACATCTACGGGCTGATGGGCATGGGCGTGGGGCCCATCTCGCCGCTGACGCAGCTGTACACGGCGGGGCACGTGCCCTTCGCCTTCTCCTTCTGCTTCGACTCCGCCAACGACACCGGCTCGCACCTCGTGCTCGGCCGCACGCCGCCGCCCCCTGCTCTGCGCTCCACCACCCTCCTGCCCAACGATCGGTACGCTGAGGACGGCAGAGTGGGGTGGGTGGAGGGCGTGGAGAGGAGAGTGGGAGTGGGAGGTGCGACGATGGGAGCATGCAGGGGTGGGGTGGGTGGGGGAGGTGCGTGGAACGAACAAGTTTATGTTCTCGTGCATGTGCTCGCATCCCACATCTACCACTGTTACACGCACCACTCGCCCCCCCTCATCTGTCTCCCGCTGCTCCCCCATGCCCTCTCTCCCCCCTCTGCTCTCCCTGCCCCTCCCACCCACCCCTCCATCCCTCTCTCCCACCACTCGCCTGTGCGGGCAGCCCGTTCTACTTCATAGACGTGGTGCGCATGAGCGTCGAGGGCGCCACTCTGCCCGGCAGCGAGAACCTCGCACCCACCAACGCCACGCAGGGCGCAGAGGGAGCGGGGGGTAGCACGGGGGCCGTGGAGAGCAGGGGCGGGGTGATAGTGGACTCGGGCACGACGCTCACCATCCTGCCTTCCGACCTCTACGCCTCCGTGCTGCACACTGTGAGTGCGCGTCAGGGGGGGCGTGGATGGGGAGGGGGTGGGGGTGGGGTGGGGGCAGGGGGGACGAGGGCGGGAACTGGGGGAGGTTGGGTGTTGCAGAGCGCAAGAGCCCGCCGCTCACTATCCTGCCGCCCGACGTCTATGTGTCCATCCTACAGGCTGTGAGTGGGCGGCAGGCCGAGGCTTGCATGGGGCTTGTGAGCGGGACGGGTGGGGGAAAGAGGGTGGGGGAAGAGTGGAGGAGGGGGATAAGGGGGATGGGGAGGGAGGGGGAGCATGGATTGTCATGGGGGTTGGAGCGTGGAGTGGAGCAACAGCAACAACAGCACAATGACTTGACTGCTGTGTATCCCGCCCCTGTACGCCCACGTCTCTGCATTGCACCTCCGAAATGCTCCTCCTCTCCACCGCCTCCCTCACCTTTGCATCCTTGTGCCCCCCTGTGGCCATGTCCTCTATGCCCCCTCTGCTCGCTTCCCCCTTTGGACCGTTTGTTCCCCCCGGTGGGCGCGTGCTTGTGTGTGGGTGTGCGTGATGTGTGCGTGATGTGTGCGTGATGTGTGCGTGATGTGTGCGTGATGTGCACGAGTGCCTGGCAGGTGTTCGCAGGGCAGGAGGTGTTCTTCGTGCCCGAGCTCAACCTCGACTGCATCGTCCTCGGCTTCTTGTGAGTTCCCCGCCAGGGGGGCAGGGGGGCCCGGGGAGTAACAGGGATGGGGGCAGGGCGCGGTGACATAAAGGAGAGAGGTGTGCGCCTCTAGATGCTTCTTTGTGCATCCACGCATGGGTTAATTTCTGCATGCGTCTGTGCGTGCGTGTGCGTGTGTGTGTGCGTGTGTATGTCTCAAAAAACACACGACAATTCTCAAAAAACACGTGCGTGTGTGCGTGCCCCCACCACCAGTGACGGCGCCCCACCAGCGTTCCCGGTGATCCACATGGAGATGGCAGACGGGGCCGTGTGGAGCATCCCCTCCTCCAACTACCTCAGCCGCTTCGTACGCCCCACACTCTTACACCCCACACTCTCACACCCCTGCTCCTTGCCCCCCTGCCACCACGGACGCATCTTCTCGTGCGCGCTCTCTCGCCATCACTCTTACCATCAACCGTACCCACACCCTTGCTCCACACCATTGTTCTCAACATCCCTCACTGCCATCTTCTCTTCTGTCCACTTGCCCTATCGTTCGCTCTCCCATGTGCTACCCCCACCCCGCACTGCATTCCTGCTCACCTCATCCCCTTCCACTGTCCCCCTCTCACCCCCCCACACTCCCCCCCCAGCACAGTAGGTTCGACCACTACCACTGTGCCACCCGTGCCTTCCTCCTCCCACACACCCTTTCCCTTCCACTCCCCCCCTCCCCCCCCTCGCACTCCCTCCTGCATCCCCTCTCCCCTTTTCTCCCCTCCCCCCTCGCTCTTCCCCCAGGGTGACGAATTCGACCAGTACCATTGCGCCACCGTGATGACTTGTGAGTCGACTCAGAGGTGACACCTCTCACTCCCCCCCGCACCCCTACAACCCCACACGCGCACACCCCGCCCTCCCCCCAGGACGATGGGTTTGACCAGTACTACTGCGCCACCATGATGGCTGCTCCCGACAACTTCCCCGTCTCCGTCATCATTGGCGGTGCGTGCTCGCTGCCGGGGAGGAGGGTACTTCGTGGCGAGGGAGGGGGGGTGGGAGGGGGAATGGGAGGGGGAGTGGGTGCGCACGGAGCGTTTTGCGATTGGTCTCATGTCTGGTTGTGTGTGCTTGTTTGTGCTGACACGTGCTTGTGTAATCTTCTGTGTGTGTGTGTGTGTGTGTGTGTGCGTGCATCAGAGACATGGGTACAGGACACGTACATCTCCGTTGACATCGAGAAGAAGCAGCTCGGATGGGCTCCTCTCAACTGTAACCTCTCCTCTCCTGCCCTCTCTGCCCTCCCCACCTTCATCCCTCCCTCCCTCGCTCTGTCATCTTCCCCTTCTTCGCCCTGCCTCCCATTCGCTCGTCCCATCCTAGTACGTGCAACCACTGCACACCACTGAGTACCACCTGCTCTACTTCTCATCTGTTCGTTTGTACTTACTTCGATGTCATACCGTGACACAGCACCACCTCCACTCTACAACCTGCACGACCTGCACGGATGAATTGCCTCGCCGCCCACTGTGCATCTGTCCGCACCTTCCCTGCCGAACACATGCACACCACTCTCCTTCCGTGCACACTTCAAATCCAGCCGCCATGCTGCTTGCCTACACTCCTCCCCATGCTAAACTCTCCCTCCCGCTAAGCCCCCCCCCTCACATAAACGCCCTTCCTTTCCCCATTCCCTCACCGCTCCCCTCCACCCAACTCCCCTCTCCCCCACGCCCCCACTCGCAGGTTCATCGGGCGAGTACCTGACATTCAACTACACGCGAGACCCCTTTGCCGACATGACCTATCTGCAGCCCCCTCCACCCACCGCTGCCGCTGCACCGCCCTCCTCTGCCTCGTTGCTGCCTGCGTGGGCGAACCCTCTTGTGTCTGCAACCCCAGCACCCCCCTCCAACTACTCCTCCAACTCCTCTGCGCCCTGTCAGTGCTTCGTCCTTCTCTTTCGCTCTTTTCACCCCTTCACCAGCCACCCTTCTCCCCCTCGCGTCCTGCTGTCCTCTCTATTTTCTCTACCAGCTTGCTCTACCCCAACTGCACCTGGTCCTTATCTCTTGCTGTCCTTTCTTGCCCTTACAATCCCCATTGCTTCTGGGCTTTGTCTCAGTTGGCTTGCTTGGTGTGGTATCGCAGTGCCTTTCACACCGAGTTGACTTTTGAGGCGACTCAAATGTCATGCTCCTGTTTGCTCGCCTGTGTTTTTGCCTTTCCTCTCTCCTCTATTCTTCCAGCCACACCATTGTCTTCTTACATGCGAATCTCATCCTCTATCTTCGTTGCTCCCTTCTCTCCGTGGTGAATCTCCTCTCCCACCCTGTGTGTGTGTGTGTGTGTGTGTGTGTGTGTGTGTGTGTGTGTGTGTGTGTTTCAGGGTCAGCTTCAGTATGGAAAGGTAACATCGAATACTGTCCCCTGTTTCTTTTCCCTCACTGCTTCTTTCTTTCCATTCACATTTCGTGTATCCAGCTGTTTCGCTGTAGCCGCATGTGCACGCTGTTTCACTTGTGGGACATGTGCTTAAGGTTCATTTCAGCTCAGCATAATACGGTACTCGCATCTTCCCACAAGGGCTTGCTACTGTCGCACAAACCAATACCTTACGCCCATCCAACCATTTCCGTTCTGCCTGTGCGCAGGCTCTCACAATTGCTGTGTCGTCGTGCCGCTCTTCCGCGCCGGATGTGCAGTTGCTGCCTTGTTGCTGCTGCTGCTTTTATGATAGCTTCTTCAACCTGCCAGCCACCCAGCATGCAAATCCATGCGGGAATGCATGCCTGTAGAATGTGTGTATTGCAGCAATCTCTCTTTGCGAATCATGAGGTAGTGGAAGGAAAAGCCACCAAACATTCAATCCAAAGGTTCACATTTGCCAGATAATATTTCCTTGTGTTTGGCATGCGTGCGTGCGCGCGAGCGCTTCTGTGCATCTCTGCATGCTATTAGGAATGAACAGTGTTGCACTGAATGAGGAATGTGAGTGAAATAGTGACTAAAGAGAGACAAAGAGTCTTAAAGCCGGCGGCCCAAATTGTTCATGCTTTTAAAAGTTGACCAGAGGGAGTTTTTCTGGTGTGGGCTTTGGCGAGAGTTTCCGATTTCGTCTAGGTTCGTTTTTTTCGCGAGACCCAGCCAACCCTCGGTTTTCCCCCTGGTGAGTGAATCTGTCTTCGAAAGTCCCAAATTGCAAGTGCGTGACTTTCAAAAGCTTGGACACTCAACTTCGTCAAGTTTTAAAAACTTGACCCTCGCGGCCCGCAATTTGGGACGCGGGCTTTAAGGGCTGTACAACCTAAAAGTGTTGCACCCTCTAAAGGGCAACTCACTATAGACCAGCATAACTAACTATGATATAAGAGTTTGGCACACCCCCATTGTAAGGAAATTTCATCTTTCCTTATCGTGCTTCGTCGCCGTGGCGATGGTCCGTAGTGCCAGTGGCCGGTGTACCTCGCCCGACCAAGCACATCCCCCGCCGCCGAGACGAGCAGCATCTCGTCGCCGCCGAGGGTGACGGTGCCGCGGCCTTGGATGCCCTTCAGCGCCCCATTGAAGCCGCGCACGTGCTTGACATCGTCGCTCGGCCCAGAGTCCGCGCTAGGACTTTAGGGTGCCTGATGCGTTAGGGTTTCCCTTCGGGCCCTTCTGATGAATCAGATTTTTTTTTTTGTCTCTGTGTCTGATATACCGTATAGTTCCGGCTATAAGACCCGGGGGACTCTCTACAAATGCTTAAAAATATGTTTGGGTGGACATTATGGCGGCAGCAATTTTTGAAGACTTGGGGTACACTTATTTATCAGCTACCAATCTGTTATGTAGGGTGTACGACTGTATTTGGGGAGGTGGGGGTCTTATATTCGTAACGAAAAACAGCCTTCGTGTGCACATTTCGTGCGAGCGGCGCGTCAGATTGTTGAGATAGGTAGGAAGGAATTGTGAAGATAGTAGGTAGAGTTAGGAGCCATAGCTAGGTAAGTCCTAGCTAGGCAAGAGAAGTTTAGGCAAAAGAGGGGAGTTCACTAGCAGCAATGATGATACATATAGCAAACCCTAGATGGGTTGTACTCGCTATAGAGCACCCCACTACAGGCTAGAGAATAACATTCTGACACACCCCCATAGCCAAAGTGGGGTGTAATCAGTACAATGAGCAAGCAGGTATAGAGCAGGAGTTCACAAAGGTAAGCAAAGCTAGAGCTAATCACAGCGGGCAAGTGAGGAGGAGGAGGAGCTGTGGAGGTAAAGAAGATGGGAGGCAACGACTGAAGCTGCAGAGGCACGGGCACAGGAGCGGCTGACTCAGAGGCTACCGAAGCAAGGGCGACGGACTACTGGAGTAACTGGCTTGGCGGCTATAGAAGAGCGGCAGGAGCAACGGACCCACTGGCGACTGGTGCAGCAGGCTCACTGGCTACCGAAGCAAGGGCGACGGACTACAGGCGCTGCAGGCGACACGACAGGTACCTCCACACAACCTCCTCCAACTGCCCCACACCCTCGACACACAACCACTGCTCAAACCCTAGCTCCACTCCCACGCACCCCCCTAAAACCCTAAACCCTAGGCTCCCACACACCCACCCCCCTCAGCGGCAGCTGCAGCAGTGGGAGACCAGGGAGGAGGAGGAGCAAGGGGAGTAACACACAACCGCCACCCCCACACTCCTCACCCCCAAACCCTAATTCAGGAGAACGGGCAGCAGCAGGGGTGGGGCACCGTCAGAAGCACGGGGGACAGCGAACAGCTCAGGGACAGAGAGGAACGGGCCGCCCACGGGCCTGGCACAGCCCGACGAACCGCGCGCAGGCGGCCCGAGCCGCGCGCGGGCCTGGCGCAGCCCGTACGGGCCGCGCGCGGGCCTGGCGCAGCCCGTACGGGCCACGCGCGGGCCTGGCGCAGCCCGTACGGGCCGCGCGCGGGCCGGGCGCAGCCCGTACGGGCCGCGCTCGGGGCTAGCGCAGCCCGCGCTGGCCAGGACGGGCCACGGGGGACGACGGGCTGGTCCCCGTCGCCCGTCGAAGCGCCCCCCGGGGGCGACGCGCGGACCGACGGGGCAGAAGGCCGCCGCGCGCCTCGGGGCGCACGGCGGGCAGAGAACCGCCGCACGCCCCGGGGCGCACGGCGGGCAGAAAACCGCCGCGCGCCTCGGGGCGCACGGCGGGCAGAAAACCGCCGCACGCTCCGAGCGCGCGGCGGGAAGAGAAATCCGTCGCACGCCACGGGGCGTGCAACACACAGAGTAGCAGCGGAAGCAGTTAGGTGGGCCCACAGGCCAGGAGCGTAGATGCTCTGATACCATGTGAAGATAGTAGGTAGAGTTAGGAGCCATAGCTAGGTAAGTCCTAGCTAGGCAAGAGAAGTTTAGGCAAAAGAGGGGAGTTCACTAGCAGCAATGAGGATACATATAGCAAACCCTAGATGGGTTGTACTCGCTATAGAGCACCCCACTACAGGCTAGAGAATAACATTCTGACAGGAATGAGGTGGATTAGGGCAAGGAGGGGGATACAATGAAGTGTCGAGCAACTTATTGTACCCCCTAAGGCTAAACCCACTACAGCCTAGATAACAGTAAACATATAATTTGACACATCCCCATAGGCGAAGTGGGGGATAGCCAGAGAAAGCAATGGTCACAAGACCAGTCAAGAGAAGCAACAAAGCAAAGCCCAAGGTGGATCTCAAGATCACCACACAGTCCGAGCACAAACAAGCGGCCACAAGGCCAGTTCACATGCAGTGTGATAACAACGAAAGAAATACAATTATCACAACCTAGCAAGTGTACGCATGAAGAGAGCAAAATTATCGGCCTGGGAGGCCACTGAAGAAAAGGCGGAGCTGAGAACGCTGCTGCAACGCTCATACGGGAAAGGAACGAAGTGCACAGTGCTACGTTCTCCTCGCGAGTCTGACCAAGTAGCGTAGCACCCTCCTAGCAGCCCGCCAATGCTCGGGCGTAACGTAGCGAGTCCGGATGCTGAGAGGGTACGGCAAGTACTCCAGCTCGAACTGCCTGTCCTCAAGGACGTCACAGCCAAGGGCTGGCTCACCCCCGACGGACGGAGGACACGAAGAGGCAGAAACAAGACCCGCAAGGTAGGCACGACGGCAAGGAGCGGCAAAGCCAGCGAGCTCAGCTACGAAGGCAGAAGCAGTAGCAGGCGAAAAAGCATGTGCAGTCACATGTGCGGCTAGACAACGAGGGATAGTTGGGCTAGCAGCACGAGCAAGGACATACACAGGGTCAGGAACGGCAGGAAACAACAGAGGAGGAGGAGTACAAGGGGCCGTCGGCTTAGCAGAGGCAGGCGGGAGGCGAAGAAGGTGGTGAAGCGCCGAATTAGGTAGCGACGACGACGGCTGCTCCAAGAAGATAGGCTGCCGCGGTAGCGACTGTGAAACACCCCCAGACCCAGCACCTCTAGCACAAACACCAGGACCGCCAGTCCCAGGAACACCTCCAGCAGCAGCACCAACACCTCCAACTCCACCTACAAGAGGACCCCTAGCACCCCCAGAGTCAGCACCCCCAGAACCAGCACCTCCTAAACCAGTACCCCCAAAGCCAGCACCCTCAGCGTCACCATCCCCAACCACACCTAGGCCCCCGAAGTCCACAACGTCAGGCTGCAGAGGAGGCGAAGACATCCGAGGCGGAAAACTCGGAGGTGTCTCTGTTGTGCCAAAGCACTATAGTGGCACGGTCATCGCACTCCCATTCAGCCTACAAGCCTGTTCAGCTTCTGGAATTTTGTGGGGAGGTGCTTCAACATGTGTTCTTCAGACCCTCAAAGTTTCAGAATTTTTGAAGCAGTTTACAAGGCATGGCAACATTTTTTACTTTCAAGACTTATGGCATCCCGGAAGTGTGTGTTACTCTTTTTTGGTAACACCCGAGTTCACCATTTCGGCTGCTGACTCATCTACCAAGCTCTGATTGGTCTGAAAATCGGTGTGGCAGTCCTTTGCCGTGTTGTGCAGGTGGTCACCGAGTTTCAGGACAACCCAGAATCGGAGCAGCACGTGACAGCTGTCGAAAGTTACTGTTCCGTAGTCATGGTGCACTGTTGGCAGCATTTCCCTTGCCACCCTTTCATTGTTGTCATGCCAATGGTGCAGGGACAGAGAATGAGACAAGAAATACAGGTAGTCAAGTGGGACTCTACCACCCTCCTTTTGAGAAGTGTGGTCTTCTTGGAAGCAGATTGCAAGAGGGTGCAAGTGGGAAGACAAGCTGACTCATGGTTGGCTTGACTCACTATTGGTAGCCTTGAGTACAGCTATGAACATCCAAGTGTGGTTGGCTTTGCTGACCTAGCTAAGACGTTTCCCATTCTTCTCTAGCCTTTCTCCCCTAGGACTCAACCTTCTCTGAGTTCCCAGGATGGTCCCAACCCCTTAAGAGTCCCCTAGGCAATGTTGTACTTACCTCTTCCTTGCATCAATGAAACTACACGTTTTTTCAACCGAGCTTACGTTTTCGTTCACTGCGTAGGGCATACACTTGAGATTAAAGCAAGCAATACATAGTTGGAAAGCAGACACCTGAAGCTAAATTTCCTCCGAGTTTCAGCCTCGTATGTTATTGGAGCTGATCGTGAAGGCGTTTTGAACAGAGGCGGTTCGAAGTCATCAGATTCTGCTTAGGCGGTTTCAAGGGCATCCGCGACCCCTAAGTGGACTCTAGACTATAACCAGTGGTATCAGAGCCGGTTCTTCATTGTTCCTGGGTCAACATGGAGGCTGAAGGTTCTGCTCCAACTGGTCCTAGTGGCAGTGGTGGCGTGAGAGGCGCTGGGGAAGCAGGAAGAGGCGTTGCTGGCGGATCTGCACTAATAGCATCCGTTTCATCACCAGCCAAGGATGATGTGAAGGCATTCAACCTAGAGAAGTTCTATGGGGAGGATTGGGCATCATGGAGCTTCAGGATGGAGCTCCTATTTAACCATTATGGGCTGCTTGAAGTGATGGATGGAGAATTGAAGAGGCCTGCGAGCGAAGGAGCGACCAAGGAATGGGATCGCCGATCCAAGGATGGATTCTTCCTTCTCTCTCAATGCCTCTCATCCAACCAGCTGCACCATGTCAAGCATCTCATCAAGGATATCCAGTGTGGTCCCAAGGCATGGAAAATATTGAAGGATGTCCATGCCCCCAGCAGCAAAGCGATGGTGGTGGTGCTCGAACGACAACTCCATGCGGTGAAGATCAACGAGGGTGATGCCGTGCAAGGAGCGTTCGATCAACTCCGGGACCTCTATGTGAAGCTCTCTGCTGCTGGTGTGGACTACCCTGAAAATATCAAGTGCTACAAGGCTCTCTCCCTGCTGTCGGAGTCGTGGGGCCCCTTGGTGGTCAACCTCAATGGCATGAAGGACTCATGGTCCCTTGAGTGGATTCGTGCTCAAGTCCTTCAAGAGGAGTTTCGGAGGAAGGAGCTGACTGCCGCTGCCGGTGAAGATGGAGGCTCTGCCTACGGCATGAAAGGGTTCAAGAGACGTGGCAGCAAGAAAGGCAAGGCCAAGGAAGGCTCTGGAGGGGAGCAGTATTCGGAAGGGAAGCGTAGCAACAAGGGAGGCAAGCGGTGTGGCGGCAAGTGTTGGTATTGCCATGTGGAAGGTCACCCATGGTTTAAGTGTCGCAAGCTACCTGACGGTTGGAGGCCTGGTCAGCCATCAATTGAAGGCTTTAAGGGTGTTCATGGAGCTATGGGAGAAGGCATGGGCAGTGAGGAGGGCGATGGAGGTGCCGGCGGACATGGCGGCATGTTCTACCATGTAGGAGAGGCATGCTCCGAGGACATGGTTGTACCGGCCAGCAAGGTTGCTCTTCACCGCTCCTCCCATTGGGTCATCGACACGGGAGCCTTCATGACCATGAAGAACCGAGAGGATCTGCTGGATGAAGTCAGGCCATCAAAGGCAGCCACTGTCGTTTCAGCCACCGGCCAAGTTGTACCCGTGCGTGGCGAGGGGAGAGCCATGTTTATGGGTGCGGATGGGAGGCTTGTGGGGCTGAAGCGTGTTCTTCTTGTCCCTGGACTATGTGCCAACCTTCTCTCTACCAAGGCATTGAGTGAGGCAGGGATGAAGATGGAGATGATGGGCACAAAGGTGTTCAAGGCAACTCTGGATGGGCGCGTGTTGTGGGACCTCCGAGGCGGCAAGGACATGCACCGGTCCATGTGGGAGATACCGGTGCTGCCATGGAAGGAGGCGGCTGCGCGCTTGGCTGCTGAAGCTGTAAGAGGAGGGCATGCAAGCTACCTAACCAGTGGAGGAGGTGGTGATGGCAGTGATGGTGGGGTGCTTGTGCATGGGGGGGGTGCGCTACCAAGTGTAACTCCTAGCACGGGTGAGACGGATTGGCTCACCGCACACCGTCGCTTTGGCCACGTGGCGCTACCTCAGTTACAACAGCTGTTTAAGGAGGAAAGAGTCAAGGGGCTGAGGATAAAAGGGGAGCCCAAGGAGGTGGGCTCATGTGAGACTTGCTTGACCAGCAAGTTCTCACGGTTTCCCTTCCATTCAGCGGTGGGGCAGTCAAGTGACTTGGTGGAGCTCGTGCATGTGGATCTTGTGGGGCCCATGAAGGTAAAGGGAGATGGTGGGGCCCTGTATTCCATAACTATGGTGGATGATTATACAAGGCTCACGTGGTCGTTTCCAATTGCAAAGAAGAGTGATGCTGCAAGGGTCATAATTGAAGAGTGGCTGCCCATGGTGGAGCGAGAGAGTGGCAAGCGGGTGAAGGCGATTCGTAGCGACCGTGGTGGGGAGTTTTTGGGAGCGGAGTTCCGGAGCTGGTTGAAGCGGCATGGCATCAAGCAGCAGCTCACCACGGCCTACACTCATCAGTCCAACGGCGTGGTAGAGAGTGCGAACCGGACCATCACAGAGGGCGGGAGAACGATATTGGTGGACTCGGGTCTACCCTTGCGGTTCTGGCCCCTCGCTATTCATCATGCTACCGTCATCAAGAACCGGGTGTTGACTCATGTGGGAGGTCAGCATTGGGTCCCTATGGAGAAGTGGAGTGGCAAGAAGCCCCTGATTGATATGCTTCGTGTCTTCGGGTGCATGGGGCTCGTGCATGTCCCTAAGGAGAGGCGTGACAAGCTTCAAGCGGCGGCGGTGTGGGCTGTTCATTTGGGTCTTGCACGGGGGAGCAAGGGCTGGCTCATGTGGGACCCAAAATCCAACACCATCTTCACCACCAGAGATGCCAAGTTCATGGAGGGGCTCATGTTCAAGGAGTGGTCGGAGCGGGGGAGGAGCAAGGTCACGATTCCGCTTGGAATAGAGGTGGGAAAGAACGACCCACTTCTCATTCCCATCGAGTTGTCCTCATCTTCAGAGTTGACAGAGGTGTTATATGACTTGGGAGGTGCTGAAGGGGAGGCAGCAGATGTGGAAGAAGTACTACAGCAAGGGGAGGCCCCTGTAGCTGAGAGAGGTGATACCGAGGAGGAGGTGCAGAAGCCTACACCATCCCCTAAGCTTCCACCAAGGCGCACAACCCAAGGGAAGCGTGATGCTGTCCGTGGTGGAGCCAAGGAAGGAGCAGCCAAGGAGAGGCCTAAGAGAGCTGCCCACCCAAGGGATTTCCTCAAGTATGAAAGGCTTGGGGTTCCCAAGGCATTGCTGGTCCAAGAGGAGGAAGATGAGGAGGAGAAGGGAGCTGAGGGGGAGATGGAGCAGATTTGTTGCTTTGGCGTCAACTTACCTCATGAGCCGGCGTCAATGGAGGAAGCTCTCGCTGGAGATGATCGAGAGGCATGGCTGGCTTCAAGGGAGGATGAGTTCTAGAGCCACATGGAGAATGAAGCGTGGACCCTTACCAATCTGCCCCTAGGAAGGAAGGCATTGGACAGCACGTGGGTGTTACGTGTGAAGACCGATGCGGAAGGGAGGTTGGAGAGGCGCAAGACAAGGCTTGTGATCAATGGATTTCAGCAAAGGGAGGGGATCGACTTTCAAGAGGTGGTTGCTCCTGTTGCCAAGGCTCCTACGCTCCAGTTGTTGCTAGCAGCCGCTGCTATTTGTGGCTGGAAGGTGGAGCAAATGGATGTGAAGACGGCATTCCTCTATGGCATGGTAGATGAGGAGATCTACATGAAGCAGCCAGAGGGGTATGATGATGGGAGCGGACGTGTTTGCAGGCTCAACAAGGCCATCTATGGCCTCAAACAAGCTCCAAGGTGCTGGTATGCAAGGCTGGTGGAGGCGTTGGAGGCTCTTGGCTTCAAAGTTAGCAGGTGCGACGAGAGTCTCTTCATGACCGAGGGGGAGGAGGAGAAGGTATTTCTCCTTGTCTACGTCGATGACATCCTCCTATTCTCTCCATCCCTGGAGAGGATCAAGAAGGTGCAAGGGAAGCTGAAGGAGACCTTTCAATGCAAGGCCCTTGGACCAGTGGGGTATTACCTTGGTCTTCACGTGGAGCGGGACGAGGTGAAGGGATGGTTGAGGCTTCACCAACACAAGTACCTTGCAGCGATGGGGGAGAAGTATGGGCTGGAGGAAGGGAGGAGTGTGATGAATCCTCTACCCTCAGGGTTTCAGCTGCACCTTGATGAAGAGGAGGGTGAGGTGTTGGAGTACGAGTTGCAGCATCGGTTCCAGTCAATGGTGGGGAGCTTGATGTACGCTTCGGTCAACACTCGCCCCGACATTGCGTTTTCAGTTTCACAGCTCACTCGTGTGGTGTCTAGGCCCCTTCAAGAGCACCTGGATGCAGCAAAGAGGCTGGTGAGGTACTGCATGGCAACCTCAAGGGTGGGGCTGCAATATTCAGTGCATGGGCAGCTGAAGCAAAAGGGAGTGGAGGAGGTGAGCACAAAGACTGGTGCACCTGCAAGGCGTGGGCACTTGTACCTCTCGTGTTTCACCGATGCTACTTGGGCAAGTGACATCAGTGATGCTACATCCCATGGTGGCTATATATGCTGTGTTGGAGGGAGTCCAGTGAGCTGGAAGTCTAAGAAGCAAGGAGAGATAGTTCACTCATCAACGGAGAGCGAGTACATGGCGTTGTTTCATGGAGTGAAGGAGGTGGTTTGGATGAGGAGGTTGCTTGAGGAGTTGGAGCAGGAGCAAGAGGGTCCTACACTTGTGTTTTGTGACAGCCAAGGAGCAATTGCAATGGCGCGTAATGCTGTGCTCCATGGGCTGAACAAGCACATGCATATCAAGTGGCATTGGGTGAGGAAGGAGGTGAAGAAGGGCACCATCTCCTTGCACTACATCAACACTACCAAGCAACCTGCGGATTTCTTGACTAAGCAGCTTGCAGAGCATCAGCATTGGAGCTGTGCCACCTTGTGTGGCATGTCCTTCAACTAAGGGAGGCAGCTTCAGGGAGCAGCTAAGGGGTGAATGAGAGCACGATGAGGGGGAGTTTGTTGTGCCAAAGCACTATAGTGGCACGGTCATCGCACTCCCATTCAGCCTACAAGCCTGCTCAGCTTCTGGAATTTTGTGGGGAGGTGCTTCAACATGTGTTCTTCAGACCCTCAAAGTCTCAGAATTGTTGAAGCAGTTTACAAGGCATGGCAACATTTTTTGGTTTCAAGACTTATGGCATCCCGGAAGTGTGTGTTACTCTTTTTTGGTAACACCCGAGTTCACCGTTTCGGCTGCTAACTCATCTACCAAGCTCGGATTGGTATAAAAATCGGTGTGGCAGTCCTTTGCCGTTTTGTGCAGGTGGTCACTGAGTTTAAGGACAACCCAGCATCGGAGCAGCACGTGACAGCTGTCGAAAGTTACTGTTCCGTAGTCATGGTGCACTGTTGGCAGCATTTCCCTTGCCACCCTTTCATTGTTGTCATGCCAATGGTGCAGGGACAGAGAATGAGACAAGAAGTACAGGTGGTCTTGTGGGACTCTACCACCCTCTTTTTGAGAAGTGTGGTCTTTCTGGAAGCAGCTTGCAAGAGGGTGCAAGTGGGAAGACAAGCTGACTCATGGTTGGCTTGACTCACTATTGGTAGCCTTGAGTACAGCTCTGAACATCCAAGTGTGGTTGGCTTTGCTGACCTAGCTAGGATGTTTCCCATTCTTCTCTAGCCTTTCTCCTCTAGAACTCAACCTTCTCTGAGTTCCCAGGATGGTCCCAACCCCTTAAGAGTCCCCCAGGCAATGTTGTACTCACCTCTTCCTTACATCAATGAAACTACACGTTTTTTCAGCCGAGCTTACGTTTTTGTTCACTCCGTAGCGCATACACCTCAGATGAAAACAAGCAATACACCGTTGGAAAGCAGACACCTGAAGCTAAATTTTCTCCGAGTTTCAGCCTCGTATGTTATTGGAGCTGATCGTGAAGGCGTTTTGAACAGAGGCGGTTCGAAGTCATCAGATTCTGCTTAGGCGGTTTCAAGGGCATCCGCGACCCCTAAGTGGACTCTAGACTATAGCAGTCTCCAAGCGCGGCGAGTGGCAAGAGGTCGCTGAGTCGGCAGCAACACGGTCACCCCCCTCAGTCGAGCCAGAGGAGTCAGTGGGGTGCGCAGAGACTAGTCCAGAGGTGGGGTCGGTCAGAGTGACAGGGACAGAGAGCAACGCCTCCGCAGGAACTGCGCCTGTGCTAGTAGGCGCACAAGCCGCGACATACGAGGACTCTATCTGCTGCTGCCCGCCCCCGCCACTCTCGCCAGCTCCACTACCACCACCTTTGTCAGCTACAGAGGCGAAGTCTAACAGCGCAGGGAAGGTAAGAGGCATCGCAAGACAGCCTAGGACGGCAGGAGGGGATAGAGTACCACCTAACCGCAGCGGAATACATAGCATGGGCCGACGGCACCTGGCGAAAGTTGGCTCTCTGGTCGAACGAGAGGTGAAGGCGGACTGCAAGTGTGGCGCCGACATCTCCCGCCATCCACCGCTTGTAGGCAAGGTGAGCTCCGCGGAACTGCGTCCGCACCTCCTCCCCAGCGTTAGCAGCAGGCTTAGTAGGAGCCTTGTGGGCCTGAAGAGACCCCAACGTGTGCTCGAACAGTGAGACGTCGTGTCGAGTGACACTATGGAGGTACAGGTGCAGCCCCTCTAGCCAGGAGTCGAACCCTAGAGGGTGCCCCACTGTGTCAAAGGCTAGAACAGTGGGAGTCGCCATAGCAGCAGGAACGGCAGCAAGCAACAAGAGTGGTAGTTATGGCAGCAGCGGCAGCATAGGTGGCAGCAGCAGCGCAGGCGGCAGCAGCAGCTCAGGCGGCAGTAGCAGCCTAGCAGCAGCAGCAGCAGCGCAGGCGGGAGCAGCAGCTTAGCAGCAGTACCAGCGCAGCAGCAGCAGCACAGGTGACAGCAGCAGCGCAGGCGGCAGCAGCAGCTCAGGTGGCTGCAGCAGCCTAGCAGCAGCAGCATCTGAGCAGTAGCAGCAGCGCAGCAGTAGCAGCAGCGCAGGCGGCAGCAGCAGCTTAGCAGCAGCAGCAGCAGCAGCAGCAGCACAGGTGGCAGTAGCGCAGGTGGCAGCAGCAGCTCAGGCGGCAGAAGCAGCTTAGGCGGCAGCAGCAGCAGCGCAGGCGGGAGCAGCAGCACCAGCGCAGCAGCAGCAGCAGCACAGGTGGCAGCAGCAGCGTAGGCGGCAGCAGCAGCTCAGGCGGCAGCAGCAGCCTAGCAGCAACAGCAGCTGAGCAGTAGCAGCAGCGCAGGCGGCAGCAGCAGGTTAGCAGCAGTGCAGGCGGCAGCAGCAGGTTAGCAGCAGCAGCAACACAGGTGGCAGCAGCAGCCTAGCAGCAGCAGCAGCGCAGCAGTAGCAGCAGCGCAGCAGCCCACGGCAGGGCAGGGCACGCTCAAGGCAAGCGGCAGCAGTAGCTTAGCAGCAGCTGCAGCACAGCAGCAGCAGCAGCACAGGTGGCAGCAGCAGCCTAACAGCAGCAGCAGCGCAGCAGTAGCAGCAGCGCAGCAGTAGCAGCAGCGTAGCAGCAACGCAGCAGCCCACGGCAGGGCAGGGCATGCTCGAGGCAAGCGGCAACAGTAGCTTAGCAGCAGCTGCAGCGCAGGCAAGGTGCGTGCAGGCGGCGCAGACAGCGTGCGGGCAGCGCACTGGCTGTGCAAGCAGCGCGCGGGCACACCAGCTGGCAGGGCGCTGGCAGCGGGTGCACGGGCAGTGAGCGGCGCAGGGCAGGCAGCGCGCGGGCTGCAGGGCAGGGCGCCGCGCAGGCTGCAGGGCAGGGCAGTGTTATAGTCACAGTAGGCTCCAATGTGCCTAAAACGAAAGATAGAGAGCACAGACGGATTTCTGCACAGCGGATTCAAACGTTGATAGCGTTCTGCTCACAGCTGCAAATGACTTGATTCAAATTGGATCTGGAGCGTCTTCACGTCGTCTACAATTAGAAATTTAGATTGCACGATTTGATAAAGAATTGACGACACAGCGTCGGTTTGAACGAACGGTACTATGGCAGCCACTATAGTCTTAGAACACAAGATAGGAAGAGTTACGAGTTGGGAATGACTCCCAGCTCCTACAAACCCCAAGAGCCGAGGTACAGTGATGTGGAACAGTGCCACACTGTCCCCAACCACGAAGGGTCTCGAAACTACCCTTCACTAGGGCCTACACCAAGTGAAATGTTACACTACACAAAGTAATGTAACTATCTTCAATATCTTGAGGTGTACCCTTTTGGCAAGCTTCGAAATCACTTGAGGCTTGACACCAAGGCTCGGGCTCTTCATCACAAACTCATCCTTGAGTTCTTGATGGGTCTGCTGCACACACCTGCGACACGCCGAACGTTCGACACAGGACAAAATAGAAACCGCGCACGACAAAATAGAAACCGCGCGCGAGACACAAACGACCGCGTAACACGCGTCTAGCGATAACTCGCTATTGACTCGACACACACACTCGACATCATGACTCAACATTCACACACAATTATAAGCATGAAATATATATTATCCCATGCCCTCATACCATTCCATACACACACACATTCACGCACACGGACAACAAGCCGAGTGCAAACCGTAGGGTTGCACCAACAAACTCCCCCTCGGATTGTTGGCCTTAGGATATGTTGCTCTCTCAGTTCAGAGCCATCCCAGCCAGCTTGCAACACTTCCAATGCTGCTGCTCCACCAGCCTCTTGGTCATCATGTCAGCCGGCTGCCCCGTGGTCTTCACGTAGCGCAACTCAACTTCACCCGCGGTTACCATGCTCCTCGTCCAATGCCACTTCACCCTCATGTGCTTCGTGAGTCCATGCAACACAGGGTTCTTAGCAAGAGCAATGGCACCCTGGCTGTCACAGTACAGTGGGGTAGGTCCTTGCTGCTCCTCCCCCAATTCAGCCAACAAACGCCGCTGCCACACAATCTCCCGTACGGCACGGAAGAGTGCCATGTACTCGGACTCCACCGAGCTCAAAGCTTGGTCAACCTGCTTCTTGCTCTCCCAAGCAGTTGGGCCTCCACCAACACAGCATATGAAGCCTCCCACACTTGTCATGTCCTCTGGTTCTGATGCATATGAAGCATCCGAGTAGGCGGTGAGGAACAAACGCCCGGGTTCAACACCATCCGCGCCCTTTTGGCGCCTTTGTGCCGCCGCCGAGTATTGCAGCCCAACGGTCGGTGTTTGGCCAAGATACTTGGCCACCCTCATTCCAGCTGCTACCTGCTCCTCATTAGGGCATTGCACAACCCTAGCCAGCTGCCCGGTAGCAAACGCGACGTCCGGTCGGGTGTTTACCGCCGCATACATGAGGCTGCCCACCAACGAGTGAAATCGGCGCCTCTCCTCTTCACCAACGCTCTCCTCCTCTGGTCCCTTCACACACTTGAACCCAGAGGGAAAGGGTGTAGCCACATGGCCTTCACTCTGCCCAAAGTTGGCAGCCAATGCCTCCAGGTACTTTCGTTGATGCACCCGCATGCACCGCTTCTCCACATCTCGTTCGATGTGGAGCCCAAGGTAGAAGCTCACGTCACCAAGGGCCTTGCACTTGAACTTGTCTTGAAGCTTCAGCATCACCTCCTTCACAAGGTCAGAAGAGGGTGAGAAAATGAGGATGTCATCCACATAAACCACCATGAAACTCCTCTGCTCCCCCTCGCCAAGCATGAACAAGGAGCGATCGGCCGTTGAGGGAGTGAAGCCGATCCCCTCCAACACTTCGCGCAGCTTCATGTACCATTGCCTAGGGGCCTGCTTCAGCCCATAGAGGGCCTTCTTCAGCTTCCACACTCTGCCACTACCATCATCAAACCCCTCTGGCTGCGCCATAAAAATCTCCTCCTCAAGGATGCCGTTAAGGAATGCCGTTACGATGTCCATTTGCTTTACTACCCATCCTTTGATGGCGGCTCCCGCGAATAGGGTTCGCAGCGTCGTCGACTTCACCACAGGGGCAAACAGCTCCTTGAAGTCCACCTTCTCCTTCTGCTGGTACCCCTTGGCTACAAGCCTAGACTTGTAGCGCTCGATCTTGCCGTCGGCATCCGACTTGATTTTGAAGAGCCACTTGGACGTTATCGCCGTACGCCCCTCCGGTAGCTCCACCAATTCAAACGTGTCATTCTCCTCGATGCTCTTCAGCTCACTCTCCATGGCCTTCTTCCACTCCTCAGCATCACTACTCTCCAAAGCCTCCTTGAGAGTTGCTGGTTCTCCCGGCATCTCCACCGGAGAGAAGAACGCGAAGGCACACTCCTCGTAGTCACTCTCCTCGTCGTCTCCGACCATCATTGCCGCTCCGGCCAGGGCTGTCTTGCCCTGCTTTCCCGGCGCATCATAGGTCAGCCTATTAGGGGGTTGAACTCTCCTCTTCCCCCTTCCTTCCTCCTCAGCTGCAGGGACTTGAAGGCCTTGGCGTTGCTGCGGTGTGGCTCGAATCCGTGGAGCACTCGTAGTACGGGAAGGGAGTGACGGTGCACGCTCGCTCACTTGCTGCACCTCCTCCTCTTCTTCCTCTGCATCATTGGCCTCCTCTCCCCCATTCACAAGGGAGGATTGCCTTGTGGTTGTGCTGTCGCTGCTCAGCTCCAAAGGCAGCTCCACATGCTCCAAACCGGAACTCTTCACCTCCCCAAACCGCACGCCTATCTTCGCCTCATTCTCCGCCTTCCAATCCTTGTACATGAAGTTCTCCATGAACTTGCAGTCCCTGCTCACCAAGAACTTCTTGGTGAATGGGTCCCAAAGAAGCCATCCCTTGCTGTTTTGAGCCATGCCCAAGTGCACGGCCCACACCGCCTTGGCACCAAGCTTGTTGTGCCGAAGATGCTTAGGCACGAGCGCCATGCACATGCACCCGAACACCCGAAGCATATCCACCTTTGGCTTCCTTCCTAGCCACTCCACATAGGGCACCCATTTGTCTGCTCCCACATGAGTCAAGGCTCTGTTCTTGGCCACACACGCGCTCCGCACCGCATCAGGCCAGAAATAGTCGGGTAGCCCGGCTTCAATGAGCAACCCGCGTGCCGCCTCCGTGATTGTGCGGTTCGCTCGCTCGACGATGCCGTTCATTGCAGGGGAGTATGGCATGGTGAGGGAGTGCCGAATACCATTCTTCTTCAGCCACAACCCAAACTCCTTGCTCAGGAACTCTCCCCCTCGATCGGTGCGGATTGACTTGACTAGACGGTCTTGTTGCCGCTCCACCATCGGGAACCAATCCGTCTTCAACGTTTCAGCCACGTCGCTCTTCTTGGCCAGCACGTACACCCAAGTCATGCGGGTGTAGACGTCGACAATGGTGAGAAAATACTCAGCTCCAGCAGCTCCAAGCTTCAGGGGGCCCACCACGTCCATCACCACCTCATCAAGCGGTGCCTTTGCCGTTGCCTCCGAACTAGGGAACGGAAACCGGGTGAACTTGGCTTGAATGCACGTCGAGCAGCCAAGCACCTCATCGGGCTCCCCTTTCACACGTATGCCAGCAACCATCTCATTCTTCACTAGCTGCTGCAAGATAGGCAGGGCCACATGCCCCATTCGCCGATGCAAGGTAAGCCAATCACACTCCCCCGTAGCCGAAGTCGGATTGGAGAATGCCGCACTCGCAATAGCGCCCCACATGCTCTCTCCGTACTCCTCCTCCGCTGCTGCCTCGGGGTTCTCCTCACCCTTGTGCTGCTCCTTGGCTGCTGCACCTCTCTCCTTAGGTTCAGCGAGCTTGCTGGTCCCTCCAAGATTGCTCTTCTTGGACTCGTTCTCCTTAGCGCGACCGTTCGCACCATCGCCGCTACCAACCGCTTCACCCTTGGTGCTGACGCTTGCTGCCACTTGCCTCTCCTTAGGCATGGGGACCACAGGGATCTGCCACATCTCATTGTAGACGTCCCTATCCTCATGAAGGTCCCATAGAATCCGCTCGCCAAGCCTTGCAGTGTAGGTCTTGGCTCCCTTCGAGTTCGTGTCCATGCCGGCCTTTGCCAATCGCCGCACGGAAATCAGGTTCGCAGCAAGGCTGGGCACCCAAAGCACGTTCTTGAGGCCCACCATCTTCCCATCAGCACCCTTGAACATGGCCTTGCCCATGCCTTTCACCTCTGCTCGCTGCCCCAAAGCCGATGTGACTTGCTTCACCGGTGACGGCTCGAGTTCGGTGAGCAAGTCCGGGCGAGGTGTCATGCTATAGGTAGCGCCACTATCGATCACCCAATAGTCCAGGGGGTGTAGGGTCACCTTCCCTACAGCTGCTGGCTCCTCAAAGCCTTCATCCTTCTCTGGACCAGCTGGTACTTGCGTCGACACGAAGTAGCATAGACCCGGGTACCGATCGTCGCTCGGGTCCTTGTCGTTGTCTCCGCTCTTCATGTTTGCAGCTCCGCCACCGCGACCGCCACGGCCTCCACGGCCTCGTCCTCTCCCTCCTCCTGCTCCTCTACCCTCTTGGCCTTGAGCAGGGGTCCAACCATCAGGGAGTTTGTAGCAGTCGCGCCACATGTGTCCGCTCTTGTGGCAATAGTGACACTCGCCGTCGAATCGGCCGCGACCGCGTCCGTAGCTCTTGTCGTCGCTGCCGTAACCGCCACTCCTGCGGCCTCCGCCGAAGTTGCTGCCACCAAACCTTCCTCCCCCTCGTCCTCTGCCTCTTCCTCGACCATATCCACGGCCGATGCTCACTGCCCCAGCGCCATCCGCACTCGCCAACTCACGGCAGCGGAAATCCTCTTGAAGGATAGCTCGCTTCACGTCTTCAAGCGAGAGGCGGGGCAAGTCGCGATTAAGGTTGATGATGAGCGAGGACCATGACTCTGGGAGTAAGGCCAGCAACTTGGTCTTCTTTTGGAGCTCACTGTAGTTTAAATCAGCTCCCTCAAGCCGCGTCAACAAGTCGAAGAATTTCTGCACCCCTTCTTCAACCGCTTCGTCTTCTTCAATTCGTAGTGCCGCCATTTGCCGTTCCAACACCACCGCTACCGCCGCTGTTGCAGGAGCATGTACACCCTTGAGAGCAGCCCATGCCTTTGGTCCTTTCTCTGGTTCACGCTGGAATGGCTTGATGTGACGGATCTGACTGCTCCCCAACGCTTGCCCAAGTAAGAGATAGCCTTGTGCGCTCTTCCGCACCCACGGGCTCTTCTCCGGGTCGTTCTCGGGGCGCTTCTCCGTTCCTTCCATCACCTCCAGCAGGTCATAGTGGTCAAATATGTTCTCCATCTTGAAGGACCATTCAGCAAAGTTGTCACCGTTGAACTTGTCAAGCCCAAACACCCTAGGCTCATCCCTAGGTGGGCCAAGACTTGGTTGCATGGGCGCCATGGCTGAATCACGGGGTTGGCCTTGAGCTTGAGCTTCTCCACTGCCACCAGCACCTCTGCCACCCCTTTCCTCAGGTCCAGACATTGTCGAAACTGCTCCAAGGGGCTCTGATACCACTTGTTATAGTCACAGTAGGCTCCAATGTGCCTAAAACGAAAGATAGAGAGCACAGACGGATTTCTGCACAGCAGCTTCAAACGTTGATAGCGTTCTGCTCACAGCTGCAAATGACTTGATTCAAATTGGATCTGGAGCGTCTTCACGTCGTCTACAATTAGCAATTTAGATTGCACGATTTGATAAAGAATTGACGACACAGCGTCGGTTTGAACGAACGGTACTATGGCAGCCACTATAGTCTTAGAACACAAGATAGGAAGAGTTACGAGTTGGGAATGACTCCCAGCTCCTACAAACCCCAAGAGCCGAGGTACAGTGATGTGGAACAGTGCCACACTGTCCCCAACCACGAAGGGTCTCGAAACTACCCTTCACTAGGGCCTACACCAAGTGAAATGTTACACTACACAAAGTAATGTAACTATCTTCAATATCTTGAGGTGTACCCTTTTGGCAAGCTTCGAAATCACTTGAGGCTTGACACCAAGGCTCGGGCTCTTCATCACAAACTCATCCTTGAGTTCTTGATGGGTCTGCTGCACACACCTGCGACACGCCGAACGTTCGACACAGGACAAAATAGAAACCGCGCACGACAAAATAGAAACCGCGCGCGAGACACAAACGACCGCGTAACACGCGTCTAGCGATAACTCGCTATTGACTCGACACACACACTCGACATCATGACTCAAAATTCACACACAATTATAAGCATGAAATATATATTATCCCATGCCCTCATACCATTCCATACACACACACATTCACGCACACGGACAACAAGCCGAGTGCAAACCGTAGGGTTGCACCAATAGGCAGCGCGCGGGATGCTGGGTAGGGGTGGGCTAGCGCTGGTGCGGGTCGCTGGCAGGGCGCAGGGCAGGCGCTCGCGGGGGCACAGGGCAGGCGCTCGCGGGGGCACAGGGCAGCGCGTAGGGCAGGGCGGGCTAGCGCGGGTGCGGATCACTGGCAGAGCGCAGGGCAGGCGCTCGCGGGCGGCGCAGGGCAGCGCGTAGGGCAGGGCATGCTAGTGCAGGTGCGGGTCGCTGGCAGGGCGCAGGGCAGCGCGTTTGCAAGCGGCGCACGGCAGCGCGTAGGAGCAGGGCAGGACAGCCGCACGCGGGCGGGGCAGGGCAGCGTTATCGCGGGCAGCGCGCTGGCTATGCAAGCAGCGCGCGGGCACAGCAGCTGGCAGCACGCTGGCAGTGGGTGCACGGGCAGCGAGCGGGCTGCAGGGCAGGGCAGCGCACGGACTGGGCAGCGGTGCAGCAGGGCTAGGCAGGAAATATCGACGCGCCTAGGGCGCGTTTTGGGCAGGATAAAAAAGTGACGCGCCTAGGGGCGCAATTCGGGCAGGAAATTGAAGACTTAACGGTGGGCCCTTTTAAAAATCTGGTCCTAAGGACCTAATGCCCTGATACCATGTTGAGATATGTAGGAAGGAATGAGGTGGATTAGGGTAAGGAGGGGGATACAATGAAGTGTCGAGCAACTTACTGTACCCCCTAAGACTAAACCCAGTACAGCCTAGATAACAGTTCGGATTTGTGCCAGTTAAAGCAGACTCACAATAGCAATAACAATTACTGTATACAGAAAAGGGGGTCTTATGATGATTAGGGGCGAAAGGGGGGTCCTCACAAAACCTGCCACAATAACAGTCCCCCTACCCATTCAAGAGTCCCGAGGGACCTTCTTACTGGCGGGTCTTATAGCCGGAACTATACAGTATCAGAAAATTTTCAAATTATTGTCTGACCAATCAAATAGAAGTATTGTACAATCTAGCTTTCAGTTTTGTAGATCCAACTGGTTCAAACTTGACCAGTTGCAGCAAATTGCCTGTGCCATAAAAATTTTGACGTGACATGGCAGATCTGCGCTGTCGCGGGAAATCCGCCCTGACACAGCAGATTCGACTAGTGCGAATGAAACAAAATCACCCGTAACACAGCAGATTCGCTCTGTGCGAATGAATCAAAATAACCCGTGACACAGCAGATTCGCCCTGTCAGACTAAAATCGCCCCCTGTCACTGCGGCACAGTGGATTCACCATGTCCTTGTGTCACACTCGAAATCCCCCTAGTAATATGTTTCGGTTTCGGGCGAAATCAGAATACATGTTTGATGAATCATATGGATATAAAAATGTATTTCTTATTATTATAGTCACAAAAGGCTTGAATGTGCCTAAAACGAAAGATAGAGTGCACAGTCGGATTTCTGCATAGCGGCTTCAAGCGATGATAGCGTTCTGCTCACAGCTTCAAATGACTTGCTATGAATTGGATATGGAGCGTCTTGATGTCGCCTACAATAGGCAATTTAAGTCATACGATTTCATCAAGTATTGAGGACGCAACGTCGGTTTGAACGAACGGCACTATGGCAGCCACTATAGACTTAGAACACAAATTAGGAAGAGTTACGAGTTGGGAATGACTCCCAGCTCCTACAAACCCCAAGAGCCGAGGTACAGTGATGTGGAACAGTGCCACACTGTCCCCAACCACGAAGGGTCTCGAAACTACCCTCCACAAGGGCCTACACCAAGAGAAATGTTACACTACACAAAGTAATGCAACTATTCTCACTCTGTTAAAGTTTACCCTTTTGGAGAGCTTCGAAATCACTTGAATCTTGAAACCAAGGCTCTGGTTCTTCAAGATAAATTCTTCCTTGAGTTCTTGGAAGTCTTCTGTGCACACCTGCAACACGCCGAACGTTCCACACACGACAAAATAGAAAACCGCACACGACACGCAAACGACGATGTGACACGCGACTAGCGATAACTCGCTATTGACTCGTCACACACATTCAAAATCATGCCTCATCATTCACACACTATTGTAAGCATGAAATATATATTATTTCATGCCCTCATACCATTCCATGCACACACGCATGCACGCAGATGGACAACAAGCCAAATGCAAACTGTAGGGTTGCACCAACAAACTCCCCCTCGAATTGTTGGCCTTAGGAACTTGCTCTCTCAGTTCAGAGCCATCCCAGCCAGCTTGCAACACTTCCAATGCTGCTGCTCAACCAGCCTCTTGGTCATCATGTCAGTTGGCTGCCCCGTCGTCTTCACGTAGCGCAACTCAACTTCACCCGCAGCCACCGTGCTCCTCGTCCAATGCCACTTCACCCTCATGTGCTTCGTGAGGCCATGCAACACAGGGTTCTTAGCAAGAACAATTACACATTGGTTTTCACAGTAGAGTGGGGTAGGTCCTTGCTGCTCCTCCCCCAATTCGGCCAACAAACGCCGCTGCCACACAATCTCCCGTACGGCACGGAAGAGTGCCATGTACTCGGACTCCACCGAGCTCAATGCTTGATCCACCTGCTTCTTGCTCTCCCAAGCAGTTGGGCCTCCACCAACACAGCAAATGAACCCTCCAACACTTGTCATGTCCTCTGGTTCCGATGCATAAGAAGCATCCGAGAATGCGGTGAGGAACAAACGCCCGGGTTCAACACCATTTGCGCCCTTTTGGCGCCTTTGCGCCGCCGCCGAGTATTGCAGCCCAACCGTCGCTGTTTGGCCAAGATACTTGGCCACCCTCATTCGAGCTACTACCTGCTCCTCATTAGGGCATTAAAAAACCCTAGCCAACTGTCCGGTTGCAAAGGCGACGTCCAGTCGGGTGTTTACCGCCGCGTACATGAGGCTGCCCACCAACGAGTGAAAACGGCACCTCTCCTCTTCACCAACGCTCTCCTCCTCTGGTCCCTTCACACACTTGAACCCAGAGGGAAAGGGTGTAGCCACATGGCCTTCACTCTGCCCAAAGTTGGCAGCCAATGCCTCCAGGTAGTTCCGTTGATGCACCCGCATGCACCGCTTCTCCACATCTCGTTCGATGTGGAGCCCGAGGTAGAAGCTCACGTCACCAAGGGCCTTGCACTTGAACTTGTCTTGAAGCTTCAGCATCACCTCCTTCACAAGGTCAGAGGAGGGTGAGAAAATGAAAATGTCATCCACATAAACCACCATGAAACTCCTCTGCTCCCCCTCGCCAAGCATGAACAAGGAATGATCGGCGGATGAGGGAGTGAACCCAATCTCCTCCAAGACTTTACGCAGCTTCAAGAACCACTGCCTAGGGGCTTGCTTGAGCCCATAGAGCGCATTCTTCAGCTTCCACACTCTGCCACTACCATCATCAAATCCCTCTGGCTGCGCCATGAAAAACTCTTCTTCGAGAATGCCGTTGAGGTACGCGGTTGTCACGTCCATTTGTTTCACCACCCATCCTTTGATGGCAACACCCGCGAGTAGGGTTCTCAGCGTCGTCGGCTTCACCACAGGAGCAAAAAACTCCTTATAGTCCACCTTCTCCTTCTGTTGGTACCCCTTGGCCACAAGCCTAGACTTGTAGCGCTCGATTTTGCCGTCGGCGTCGGACTTGATCTTGAAGAGCCACTTGGACGTAATCGCCTTACGCCCCTCCGGTAGCTCCACCAATTCCCACGTGCCGTTCTCCTCAATGCTCTTCGGCTCACTCTCCATTGCCTTCTTCCACTCCTCAGCATCACTACTCTCCAAGGCCTCCTTGAGAGTTGCTGGTTCCTCCGGCATCTCCACCGGAGAGAAGAACGCGAAGGCACACTCCTCGTAGTCACTCTCCTCGTCATCTCCAACCATAAGTGCCGCTCCGGCCAGAGCTGACTTGGCTGGCTTTCCCAATGCATCATAGGTCAGCCTATTAGGGGCTTGGATTCTCCTCTTGCCCCTTCCTTCCTCCTCAGCTGCAGGGACATGAAGGCCTTGGCGTTGCTGCGGGGTGACTCGGATCCGTGGAGCACTCGTAGTGCAAGAAGGAAGTGTCGGTGCACGCTCGCTCACTTGCTGCACCTCCTCCTCTTCTTCCTCTGCATCCTTGGCCTCCTCTCCCCCATTGACAAGGGAAGATTGCCTTGTGGTGGTGCTGCCGCTGCTCAGCTCCAAGGGCAGCTCCACATGCTCCAAACCGGAACTCTTCACCTCCCCAAACCGCACGCCTATCTTCACCTCATTCTCCGCCTTCCAATCCTTGTACATCAGATTCTCCATGAATTTGCAGTCCCTGCTCACCAAGAATTTCTTGGTGAATGGGTCCCAAAGAAGCCACCCCTTGCTGTTTTGAGCCATGCCCAAGTGCACAGCCCATATCGCCTTGGCACCGAGCTTGTTGTGCCGAAGATGCTTAGGCACGAGCGCCATGCACATGCACCTGAACACCCGAAGCATATCCACCTTTGGCTTCCTTCCAATCCACTCCACATAGGGCACCCATTTGTCTGCTCCCACATGAGTCAAAGCTCTGTTCTTGGCCACACACGCACTCCGCACCGCATCAGGCCAGAAGTAGTCGGGTAGCCCGGCTTCAATGAGCAACCCACGTGTCCGTTATTGTCCAGTTCGCTCGCTCGGCAATGCCGTTCATTGCAGGAGAGTATGGCATGGTGAGGTAGTGCCTTATGCCATTCTTCTTCAGCCACAATGAGAACTCCTTGCTCAGGAACTCTCCCCCTCGATCGGTGCGAATTGCCTTCACTAACCGGTCTTGTTGCCGCTCCACCATCGGCAACCAATCGGTCTTCACCGTTTCAGCCACGTCGCTCTTCTTGGACAGCACGTACACCCAAGTCATGCGAGTGTAGACGTCCACAATGGTGAGAAAGTACTCAGCTCCAGCAGCTCCAAGCTTCAGGGGGCCCACCACGTCCATCACCACCTCATCAAGTGGTGCCTTAGCCATTGCCTCCGAACTTGAGAACAGGTAACGGGTAAACTTGGCTTGCATGCATGTCGGGCACCCAAGTACCTCATCCGGCTCCCCCTTCACACGTATGCCAGCAACCATCTCATTCTTCACTAGCTGCTGCAAGATGGGCAGGGCCACATGCCCCATTTGCCGATGCAAGGTGAGCAAATCACACTCCCCCGTAGCCGAAGTCGGATTGGAGAATGCCACACCCGCAATAGTGCCCCACATGTTCTCTCCGTACTCCTCTTCCGCTGCTGCCTTGGGGTTCTCCTCACCCTTGTGCTACTTATGAGCTGCTGCACCACTCTCCTCGTGTTCACCGAGCTTGCTGGTCCCTCCAAGATTGATCTTCTTGGACTCAATCTCCTTAGCGCGACCGTTCGCGCCATCGCCGCTACCAACCGCTTCACCCTTAGTGCTGATGCTTGCTGCCACTTGCCTCTCCTTAGGCATGGGGACCACAGGGATCTGCCACATCTCGTTGTAGACATCTCTATCCTCGTGAAGGTCCCAAAGAATCCGCTCGCCAAGCCTTGCGGTGTAGGTCTTACCTCCCTTCGAGCTCGTGTCCATGCCGGCCTTTTGCAACCGCCGCACGGAAATCAGGTTGGCAGCAAGGTTGGGCACCCAAAGCACGTTCTTGAGGCCCACCATCCTCCCATCAGCACCATTGAACATGGCCTTGACCATGCCTATCACCTCTGCTCGCTGCCCCAAAGCCGATGTGACATGCTTCACTGGTGACGGTTCAAGTTCGGTGAGCAAGTCCGCACGAGGTGTCATGCTATAGGTAGCGTCGCTATCGATCACCCAATAGTCCAGGGAGTGTAGGGTCACCTTCCCCAGAGCAGCAGGCTCCTCAAAGCTTTCATCCTTCTCTGGTGCAGCCGGTGCTTGCGTCGACACGAAGAAGAACTGACCTGGAAAGCGATCGTCCCTCGAATCGCTCTCGTTGTCACCGTTCTTCATATTTGCAGCACCACCTCCGTGACTACCACGGCCTCCACGGCCTCTTCCTCTCCCTCCTCCTGCTCCTCGTCCATCTTGGCCTTGAGCAGGGGTCCATCCATCAGGGAGCTCAAAGCAATCGCGCCACATATGTCCGCTCTTGCGACAATAGTGGCACTCGCCGTCAAATCGGCCGCGACCGCGTTCGTAGCTCTTGTTGTCGCTGCCGTATCCGCCACTCCCGCGGCTTCCATGGAAGTTGTTCCTGCCAAATCTGCCTCCCCCTCGTCCTCTGCCCCTTCCACGGCCATACCCTCAACCGATGCTTGCTGCCCCGGCGCCATCCGCACTCGTCAACTCACAGCGGCGGAAGTCCTCTTGAAGGATCGCTCGCTTCACGTCTTTAAGCGAGTGGCGGGGCAAGTCACGATTGAGGTATATGATGAGCGAGGACCATGACTCTGGGAGTAGGGCCAGCAACTTGGTCTTCTTTTGGAGCTCACTGTAGTTCAAATCAGCTCCCTCAAGCCGCGTCAATAAGTCGAAGAATTTCTGCACCCCTTCTTCAACCGCTTCGTCTTTCAATTCGTAGTGTCGCCATTTGCCGTTCCAACACCACTGCTACCGCCGCTGTTGCAGGAGCGTGTACTCCCTTGAGAGCAGCCCATGCCTTTGGTCCCTTCTCTGGTTCACGCTGGAATGGCTTGATGTGCCGGATCTGGCTGCTCCCCAACGCTTGCCCAAGTAGGAGATAGCCTTGTGCGCTCTTCCGCACCCACGGGCTCTTCTCCAGGTCGTTCTCGGGGCGCTTCTCCGTTCCTTCCATCACCTCCAGCAGGTCATAGTAGTCAAAGATTGTCTCCATCTTGAAGGACCATTCAGCGAAGTTGTCACCGTTGAACTTGTCAAGCCCAAACACCCTAGGCTCATCCTTAGGTGGGCCAAGACTTGGTTGCATGGGCACCATGGCTGAATCACGGGGTTGGCCTTGAGCTTGGGCTTCTCCAATGCCACCAGCACCTCTGCCACCCCTTTCCTCAGGTCCAGCCATCATTGAAACTGCTCCAAGGGGCTCTGATACCACTTGTTATAGTCACAATAGGCTTGAATGTGCCTAAAACGAAAGATAGAGTGCACAGACGGATTTCTGCACAGCAGCTTCAAACGTTGATAGCGTTCTGCTCACAGCTGCAAATGACTTGATTCGAATTGGATCTAGAGCGTCTTCATGTCGCCTACAATAGGCAATCCAGATTTCACGATTTCATAAAGAATTGACGACAGAGTGTTGGTTTGAACGAACGGTACTATGGCAGCCACTATAGTATTAGAACACAAATTAGGAAGAGTTACGAGTTGGGAATGAATCCCAGCTCCTACAAACCCCAAGAGCCGAGGTACAGTAATGTGGAACAGTGCCACACTGTCCCCAACCACGAAGGGTCTCGAAACTACCCTCCACAAGGGTCTAGACCAAGAGAAATGTTACACTACACAAAGTAATGCAACTATTCTCACTATGTTCAAGTTTACCCTTTTGGAGAGCTTCGAAATCACTTGATTCTTGAAACCAAGGCTCTGGTTCTTCAGGATAAAACTTTCCTTGAGTTCTTGGAAGTCTGCTGCGCACACCTGCGACACGCCGAACGTTCCACACACGACAAAATAGAAAACCGCACACGACACGCAAACGACGACGTGACACACGACTAGCGATAACTCGCTATTGACTCGACACACACATTCAAAATCATGCCTCATCATTCACACACTATTGTAAGCATGAAATATATATTATTTCATGACCTCATACCATTCCATGCATACACGCATGCACGCAGACGGACAACAAGCCGAATGCAAACCGTAGGGTTGCACCAACACTTATTAATCAGATGAAGAAAAAAAACAATTTATGGCAAATCAAATCAACTAGAAAAAATGCGTATGAAAACTCAGACAAACAGACAAATATGTATGATAGCAAGGACCCTGGCTCGGCCCCAAGTCATCCAAGGCCCCCTTCGTCCACATCAGGTGGTGCGAGCAGCCGATGTCGAGGAGGACCACCGCCAGGTTCACCTGCACAGCTGCTGCCACCGCCTGGAAATCCTCGCCGACCTCCGACGCGAGCGAGACGGTCGGCTCCACGACACCGACCAGCGAGAACGATGCCTCCCCATTGCCTCGCCCCTTGCCGCCAGAGGAGGAGTCGGCGTCCTTCGCCGGTGTCGACTTGGTCGACTGATTCTCCTTGCGCGACTTGCTATCCCGACGTGGGCGACGACCAGCCGACCTCCCTCGGCCTCCCTTGGTGTCGACGTCGTCGGAGTTGTCGCGGTCGAGGCACTAATAGGAGAGGTGGTGAGGGTCGCCGCACAGCCAGCACTCCCGACGCCGACCTCCGACTCCACGACCGCTATCCATAGCCGACTTCACCTTGTCGGCATCCTCGGCCAGCCTCCCACCTCCGCTACCACCGTCGCCAGGCTTGCCACGTTGCCCCAGTCGACTTGCTTTGTCGAGGCGACGTAATTCGCCTGCGGCAGGAGCTCCATGGACCTATCGGCCTCCTGCATCGCCTCGTCCCTGAGGATGTACAAGGTTAGCGTGTCCTCGTTGAGCGACTCCCGCGTGAGTGGCACCACCATCATTCGGCGCATCAGGTTGTAGCCGCTCGGGAGCCCCTTGACGACGTGCGTGATGTACGACGCCGTCGAATACTCGACGCTGGCCATCCGCATGTTGGCAAGGAGCTGCCGAGCTCGAAAGCAGTAGTCAGTTGCCATCTCCTGTTCGACCATCCTCAGGTGCGTCAGCTGCTGTTCCAGTTGGCCGATGTGCAAATCGTCGGTGGCCTGTTAAGTCTATGTGATAAATCGCCACGCCTGGTGGCCGGCGTCCAGGTGACTCTGGCACGACTTCAAGGCGATCTGCACCACCGGTGAGCAACACCGCGAGATGACCGTGAAGGTCAGAAGTTGAACGGCGCGAAACTCCGCACGCAACCCGTCGTTGCTCTCCGGCGGCGTCTCCACCGAGCCGTCTGCGAAGCACATCAGGCCGACCATCTCAAGCTGGTGCTCGATGGACTCCTTCCACGTGATGAGGTCGTGACGACCGACCAGCAGTGCAGTGACGGCGATCTTGTCTGGCGTGAATTTGAAGTAGCCATAAGTCAGCGCTATCCCGCCTGCCGTCACGTGGGTCGTCGACGCCGGCGTCACGCTGCTTCGACGTCCACCAACGTCACCTTGCAAGGAGCTTGCAGCCGACGACGACTGCAGCCCTCACGCCTGAACGCTGCCGACTTCACCGCCGGCGGCTCTGCTGATCACTCCTCTCTGTCTCGACGTGCCTCCCGCACTGCTGCCGACTTGAACACCGACGTTGACGCCCTCGCCGACGCCGACATTGTTCCGTACAGGCCGAGGAGATGGAAGTCAGGAAGGGTGTTCCATCGCCCACTGCGCATGGATGCTCAGCTGAACCACCTCCAAGCGGAGGTTCGGCCCGAATTCGTCAGCCTCGTGGCGTCTTCTTGCATCCTCCAGCCGCGTCTCTAAGGTATCCACTACGCCGGCTTCAACCACGGGGTCGACCATGGCGACTAAGAGGGTTGCTGGCATACAAACGAAGTAGGTAGTTTGAACCTAAGTCGGTTAGGCTAAAGGTAAGTTGCAGTGCCATCCACGCTCACCGCACCATGGAGGGATAGCATTCCAGTCTGCTAACGAACTGGGTTAAAAGGGTATGTTTCCTTGGTGGGTCAGCGCACCCATACCCTCCTAGGACGACACCTGTAGCCCTTAGGGAGACCACTTCGGGCCATTCTAGTGTCCACTTCCAACACTCCCCTCAATGGGAGGGCCCACCACTAGGGCACCGGAAGTCGCCAACAGCAGGAATTGAACCCCGGTCCTCCACGCTCACCGCACCATGCAAAGATAACTCGTACAACGGGAGCTAGACTACGGGAAGGCACGGTTGTTAGGGTGATCATAGCGTTCCTTGTGTGTTCTCTCTACTTGCCCATTCATGGGGGAAATTGGCAAGAGTTTTACTAGAGAAGGTTTACAACAATGATAAACAAGCAAAAGAACCAATGGACTACATTAGATGCTAGCAAGCATGCACGTTGACCTCCAGCACAGCGCGGTTGACCGTGTTCCAGCGCAGCAAGGTCGACTGCACTCCAGCAGTGCAAAGTGGCGACCTACCAACATTGCAAGTCGACGGCGTGCCAACGCTGCATGGTTGGTGTTCTGTGCCTCGTTACGTGTACAGCACAGACGCCAAGCCGACCATGTGCGCACGTCTGCACCTGATCCGCCACATCGACCTCGGGATACCACCTCCGAGGTCAGCGTCACCAGAACCATCTGGGCGACTGTCGCGCATCTCCGCAGAACCCCGTCGCCCGGGTAACTTGGTCGACCTGGAAACCACCGGGTCGGCGTCGACTTGCTCAATAAAAGTCGACCGTAAGCTGTACGTGTCCGTCGACCACCCAAGTCGACGACCACTAGCCAACTTCACTTAGTCGGCGTTGCCAAGTCGTCGCCCTCCTCAAGTCCGACGCCACGAAATTGGCGTCCTCCCAGGCCGACTTCACCAAGTCGGCCTCTCTCCAAATTCCGCGCCCTCCCAAGTCGGCGCCCCCTTCCAGGTCGACGTCTCCCCTCGTCGACCACCGGGATGAAGTCGACGCCGGCTCCTCGTCGTTGGCGACATGGCAGTGGCCCCATGCAAGTCGACCAAGCCTATCGACCTGCGCGCCCAAATCGGCGTTGCCCTATTCACAACGCTTTCCATATTCAGCAGCTGATGCCCTACAAGGACCCCAATCAGTGGTATCAGGGACATCAGCTATTGCCACCGCCACATGTTCTCATACAGGATGAACCATAGTACTGTCAGAATGTCATAGTGCTTACATTTTTGTAGGCTATAGTCGGGTAGCCCATAAGGGGTACAACCCAATTAGGGTTAGTACTTGTACCCAACTCTTTCATAGTTCATTCATTCTCGTTCATTCTTCTGACATGGTTTCAGAGCAGGTCCTTCTCTAGGACCGGTTTTTTTTTAGGGCCCACCACAGAGCTGCCCCACGAACTGCCCCTAGCAGCTAGTCGCGCTGCCCCTAGCAGCCCACGACCCGCCCGCCCCTCTCGTCACGGCCCTCGAGCCGCCCCCCTGCAGCCAGCGCGTCGCCCGCTAGCGACCCGCCAGCTGCCCCTGCCGCCCGCGAGCCGTCCACCAGCGGCCCGCCGGCCGCCTCTGCAGCCCGCAAGCCACCCGCTAGCGGCTCGCCCGCCGCCCCTACCGCTCTCGCGCAGCCCGCGATCGGCCCGCCAGCTGCCTCTGCAGCCCGCACGCCGCTTGCTATAGGCCCACCAGCCGCCCCCCCCGCCGCCCACGCGCCACTCGCTATCGGCCCACCAGCCGCCCTCGCCGCCCGCGCGCCGCCTAATATCGGCCCGCCTGCCGCCCCAGCCGCCCGCGCACCGCCTACTAACGGCCCGCCAGCTGCCTCTGCCGCCAGCGCGCCGCTCGCTGTAGGCCCGCCAGCCACCCCCCCCCCCCCCCCCCCCCCCCCCCCGCCGCCCGCGCGCCGCCCGCCTGTTATGTGATGCTATCATTTGCATTCACGTCTGTCTGCCTCCCATCATATGTTCGTGTGTTGCATGCATGGTGTGAGCGTATGCAAGAATTTGGGTTTGGTGTTGTTTGGACTTTCTGAGTGTGTGTGAGTGTTATTTGCGTTGAGCAGATATCTGAAGTGACTCCTCTGCTTGAGAGCTTTCCGACGAACCGAGAATCACCGCGATCGGAGTAAGAACGAGAAAGATACGATCGTTCGAAGTTTTGATTGAGATGCGGCGACTATGGGAATTTGCGGGTTGACTCAATATGGGGTACAGACTTTTGGGGGTTGGGAAATTCGTCACAATCACTGTAGATGATGCCAAGTGGTTGGGAGAAGCCAAACCAGGTTGGCAAGTGTGGCCAAGTTGGGTGAGGTGGATGGCATGAGTTGGGAAAGTGACAAATGTCAAAGTTGGGGTGCCTATAGAGAGGGGAATTGTGTGGTATGGGGTTTCCTTGGTTGGGGATTCCCTTGGCAACTTCCCTCTCGTCCTCCTCATCCCCTCCTACTTGGTTAAATTGCTACTCCAACTTTCTTGTATGAAACAACTTTGTGATAAAGTTTCTATGGCAGCATACCCCCTAGTGGTATGGGGTTTCCTTGGTTGGGGATTCCCTTGGCAACTTCCCTCTCGTCCTCCTCATCCCCTCCTACTTGGTTAAATTGCTACTCCAACTTTCTTGTATGAAACAACTTTGTGATAAAGTTTGTATGCCAAAATTCATAACTCAAGCTATAATCCATATTTTGATACTATTCAAATTGGGAAAGATAGCCACGGTCAAGGGCTACAACATAATCAAGTTTGAGAGAATTCTGACAGAGCGTGTTTTGTCGACGACGTTTCTTGTGACGACGTTGTTTCTGTCCAGAATTATAGTTGACGATGCTGAGATATTTCGGCCCTTAATCTTCATAGACTCCGTACTTAGTCTCTAACAAGTGGTATCAGAGCTAATTAAGGACTTTCTGAAGAGTCTACTGAAGTGTGAAGACCCTCCTAGACCCACCATGGCCTGTGGGCGTGCCTAAGTGGAGTTCTGGAGGTTGCATGTGACTTCCGCTAAGGGGAAATTCTGCCGAAATTTCGTTGGCGCCGACACTTGTGAAACTATTGTGGGAATTCGGTGTGGACAGCAAAAGGGGAGCTGAAACCTGTGATTGGGAGCAGAGGAAATGAGTCAAGGGAGTGGAGATGCAGCTGAGAAGAGAAATGAGCCGCCACCATCCAAGATCGAGGCATTGGATGGCTCAAACTATGAGGAATGGAGTGGGCGGATGCGAACTGCATTTAAGCGCTACAAGCTGCTGAAACTTGCTATGGGTGAAGAGAAGGTGCCGGAGGAAGGAGATGCCCGTGATCGGTGGATTGAGAAGAGTGCGGTGCTGTACGACCTAATCCTCCAATCGGTCAACAACGATATGTTCCAACACATCAAGGATTTGGTGGAGTTGGATGATTCCGGACCAAAGGCGTGGAAGCTATTGTGCGACGTGATTCAGCCCAACACGCTGCTGATGGTGATTGTGTTGGAGAAGGAGCTGGCTGCCCTCTCCATGCGACCGGGCGATGATGTGAAGCCGGTCCTTGATAAGATCAAGGACACCTATGCGAGGATGGCAGCGGCGGGCAGCAATGTGTCACAGATGCAGCAGTGCACCAAGATCATCTCGGTGCTCGACAACTTGTGGGACAACCTCATCCCCACCCTCAACACTCAGCAGGACCAATGGACACCTGAGTGGCTACGGCAGCAGATTCTGCAGGAGGACTTCAGCAGGCGCCACACGGGTGGTGGTGCTGCCAACAAAACTGCTGAGGGGTATGGAGCTGCAGGAGGCAGCAGAGGAAGAGGGGGAGGGAGAGGTCGAGGCCGTGAGAGAGGCTTTGGCAGAGGGAGAGGCCGAGGTGACTATAACAATAAACATGGGAGCTCTGGTGGCAGGGGGAGTACCTGAATGGAGGGAGCGTGCTGGTACTGCAAGAAGGCTGGACACCCGTGGTTCAAGTGTTTCAGCCGGCCTGAGGGATAGGCACCCCCAGGCATGAAGCCGCCAAGTGGTGAACGTGCACGAGGTGGCGCTGTGCAAGGTTCAGGTGCACAAGGTGATGGTTCACATGGTAAAGCCTGTTGGTGCAACCCTACGGTTTGCATTCGGCTTGTTGTCCGTGTGCGTGCATGCGTGTGTGCATGGAATGGTATGAGGGCATGAAATAATATATATTTCATGCTTACAATAGTGTGTGAATGATGAGGCATGATTTTGAATGTGTGTGTGGAGTCAATAGTGAGTTATCGCTAGTCGCGTGTCACGTCGTCGTTTGCGTGTCGTGTGCGATTTTCTATTTTGTCGTGTGTGGAACGTTCGGCGCATCGCAGGTGTGCGCAGAAGACTTCCAAGAACTCAAGGAAGAATTTTATCTTGAAGAACCAGAGCCTTGGTTTCAAGGATCAAGTGATTTCGAAGCTCTCCAAAAGGGTAAACTTTAAGATAGTGAGAATTGTTGCATTACTTTGTGTAGTGTAACATTTCTCTTGGTGTAGGCCCTTGTGGAGGGTAGTTTCGAGACCCTTCGTGGTTGGGGACAGTGTGGCACTGTTCCACATCACTGTACCTCGGCTCTTGGGGTTTGTAGAAGCTGGGAGTCATTCCCAACTCGTAACTCTTCCTAATTTGTGTTCTAAGACTATAGTGGCTGCCATAGTACCGTTCGTTCAAACCGACGCTGTGTCGTCAATTCTGAATGCAATCGTGCAATCTAAATTGCTTATTGTAGGCGACTTGAATACGCTCCAGATCCAAGTTGAATCAGGTCATTTAAAGTTGTTACCAGAACGCTATCAACATTTGAAGCCGCTGTGCAGAAATCCGTCTGTGCACTCTATCTTTCGTTTTTGGCACATTCAAGCCTATTGTGACTATAACAAAGCCAACCCTAGGATGTTCCTCATGGTTGAGGATGTGAAAGGGAGTGAAAGTGATGTGGGCTCAGTTGGGAAGGTTGTGATGCACCCCCTCACTCACTGGGTGATAGATTCAGGTTGCACAAGTCACATGACCCCACGGGCAGATTTGCTTGACGAGGTAAAGCCCCCTGGAAAGATTAAGTTTGTGGCTGCCGCTTCAGGTGCTTTGCTCCCTGTGATTGGTGTTGGGAATGCCAAGGTAATGGGAGCCAATGGGGGGCTTGTGTGGCTCAGGAATGTGCTGTTGGTTGAAGGCTTGTCCGCTAACCTTCTTTCTGTTTGCCGGCTGCAGAAGAGCAAGGCTAAAGTTACCTTCGGTCCAACCAGTTGCCGTGCAAAGCTTGGGAAATTGCTGCTGTGGGATTCGGAGGAGAAGAGCAGCTGCATCAAGGACCTATGGCAGTTGCCCATTATCCCTTGGAACGGGAAACTACCAGCAACGGCGGAGGCAGCAGCAATGGCAAAGGCAACTGCAGGAGGAGAGGAGACTGCACCATCTGATGGGGCTCTGGATGCAGTCAAGAAGATGCAGCAGCCGCAGCAGCCACATGGTGAGGTGCTTGCTGGTGTGGATGCGTCAGCTGCATGGGCAAATGCTTCATCTGGGAGTGGTGAGGCTGATTGGGAAACATGGCACGAGAGGCTGTGTCATGTGAATTTTCCTATGCTGCAAAGGTTGGTGAAGGATGGGAGCTTGAAGGGGTTGGAGGTGAAAGGGGCAGTGAAGGAGATTGGGAGCTGCCCTACATGCCTTGAGACCAAGTTCACAAAGTTGTTCTTCAGCAGCGGCACGGGACCAGCCAAGGCCCCACTCGCGCTTGTGCACATGGATGTGGTGGGCCCTACGAGGGCTCCTTCTCTCTCGGGCAGCCGCTACTTCTTAACCATTGTGGATGACCACACACGTGCGGTGTGGGTGTACCCTCTCAAGACTAAGGGGGAAGTGGCAGCGGCTGTTCTTAAGGAGTGGATGCCGAGAGCTCAAAGGGAGAGCGGACACAAGGTGAAGGTGATCCGCACCGACAACGGGGGAGAATTCATTGGCGCTGATTTTGAGGCGGTGCTGAAGAAGAAGAGGATCCAGCATCAGCTTACGGTGCCCTACAACCCTCAGCAGAACGGCGTGGCTGAGCGGTTTAACCGGACCCTACAGGAAGGTGCTCGCACTCTCCTTGGGCGTGCAGGGCTGCCTGATCCGTTTTGGGTGACTGCACTACGGCAGGTCGCCCTTGTGAAGAACAGGGTGTTGGCGACTGTGGGGGACAAGCAGTGGGTCCCCTATACCAAGTGGTATGGGAGTGCACCAGCAGTCAACATGCTGAGAGCCTATGGCTGCATGGTGGTGTTTCATGTGCCTAAGGAGAAGAGGGGAAAGTTGGAGGCTTAAGGGAGATGGGGAGTACACTTGGGGCTTGCTAAGGATCATAAGGGCTGGTTGATATGGGACTTGACCAGCCAGCAGCTGACTGTGTCAAGGGATGTGAAGTTCCTTGAGTCCTTGTACTACAAGGAGTGGAAGCAGCAGCAGCAGAAGCTTCCTACTACACCGCTGATCATTGAGGCCGATGAGGTGCAGCGGCCTTCGAGGCAAGTGCAGGTCACTGTCTCAGATGAGGAGATCTCTGGGGTGACTGAGGATGGGGGAGAACCTGAGGTGGAGGAGCAGCAGCAGCAGCAGCAAGATGCTCCACCACGTACCCAACGTCCGCTAGACCGTCCTAGGAGGGATGTGCGCCCTCCTAACAGGCTGACCTATCCTAGTTTTGGAAAGCCAAAGGTGGTACGGGCTGGGAGTGTGGCTGAGCAGTGTGATGAGGATGAGATAGCACACTACTACTGGGCAGCCGTCCCTGAGCCCAAGACACTAGCTGAGGCCTTGAGCGGTCCCGATGCTGAAAATTGGAAGCAGAGTGTGAAGGAGGAGTATGACTCTCTTTTGGAGAATGAGACATAGGAGTTGTGTGAGCTGTTCCTAGGAAGAAGGCAATCTCTTCTAAGCTGATCTTCAGGCACAAGTATGGACCTGATGGGGAGCTGACCCGCTACAAGTCAAGGCTTGTGGCAAAGGGGTTTCAGCAGACGAAGGGGAAGGACTTTGACGAGATCTTTGCTCCTGTGGGGAAAGGGACTACACTGAGGGTGATGTTGGGAATGGCTGCAAACCGCGGATCGAGGATCAAACGGATGGATATTACAACTGCTTTCCTCAATGGGATCATTCTGGAGGAGCTGTACATGCAGCAGCCTGAGGGATTGGATGATGGGAGCGATAGGGTGTGCAGGCTGAAGAACGCCATCTATGGCCTGAAGCAGGCTCCTCGCGCATGGTACCACAAGCTGGAGGAGACACTGCTGGCTGGGGGTTTCAAGAAGAGCGAGTGTGATCACAGCTTGTTCTTGCTGCAAGAGAAGGAGCAGTTCCTCATGCTCCTGGTGTATGTGGATGACATCCTTCTCTTCTCTGAGTCGCCTGCAATGATTGAGCGTGTGGAGGAGATGCTGGAGATGCAGTTCAAGTGCTCGAAGATGGGAGATGTCAAGTATTACCTTGGGATGCATGTGGAGAGAGACCTTGATAAGGGAGTGTTGAGGTTGCACCAGAGGAAGTACTGTGAGGGGCTGGCTGAGAAGTATGGGCTGCAAGATGGAGGAAAGCCAGCCACCCCACTACCTTTAGGTTTCATTGTGGAGACCTGTGCTGATGAGGAGGTGGTGGGTGAGAGCGACAGGAAGCTGTTCCATTCCATGGTTGGGGCACTCAACTATGCGGCGAACCACACACGGCTTGACATTGCATTTGCTACATCCAGGCTTGCAAGTGTGGTCTCACGCCCCAGTCATGAGCAGCTAGAAGCGGCCAAGAGGTTGGTCCGCTATGTGAGTGCTACAGCATCTGTGGGTTTGGAGTACAGTGCTGTGAGGCAAAGGCAGCAACGAGGTGCTGCTGATTTGGGCAAGGGGGAGATGCTCTTGACTTGCTACACCGATGCCAGCTTCAACTCTGTGAAGGCGGATGGCACCAGCATTGGAGGCTATGTGTGCCTGTTTGGAGGTGGTGCAGTAAGCTGGCGCAACAAGAAACAGAACGAGGTGGGGCTGTCCTCGTGTGAGACAGAGTACATGGCTCTGCATCATGGGGCTAAGGAGGTGGTGTGGCTGAGGCGTTTGTTGGAGTAGATCGAAGTGTGCCAGAAGGAGCTGACTGTGGTTTTTTGTGACAATGAGTCTGCTGTGAAGCTTGCGAAGAATGCTTGTCTTCATGACCTGACAAAGCACATCAGGCCAAAGTGGCATTGGACGAGGAGACTCCTGGATAAGGAGGTGCGGCTGGAGGTTGTGAATGGGTGATGTGATGCGAGTAGACACCATGGAGTGGAGATGTGAGGTGAGTCGACACTTTTTTGGGTGATGTGATGCGAGTAGACACCATGGAGTGGAGATGTGAGGTGAGTCGACACTTTTTTGGGTGATGTGATGCAAGTAGACACCATGGTGTGGAGATGTGAGGTGAGTCGACACTTTTTTGGGTGATGTGATGCGAGTAGACACCATGGTGTGGAGATGTGAGGTGAGTCGGCTGACATTCTCACCAAACGCCTGGCGTTGATGTGTGCATTGATTGTGCATGCATGAGCTGAGGCATGTGAGGTGATGGTAGGCAGCCAGAGGGGGAGTTTGTTGTGTGATGCTATCATTTGCATTCACGTCTGTCTGCCTCCCATCATATGTTCGTGTGTTGCATGAGTGGTGTGAGCGTATGCAAGAATTTGTGTTTGGTGTTGTTTGGATTTTCTGAGTGTGTGTGAGTGTTATTTGCCTTGAGCAGATATCTGAAGTGACTCCTATGCTTGAGAGCTTTCGAAGGAACCGAGAATCGCCGCGATCGGAGCAAGAACGAGAAAGATACGATCGTTCGAAGTTTTGATTGAGATGCGGCGACTATGGGAATTTGCGGGTTGAATCAATATGGGGTACTGACTTTTGGGGGTTGGGAAATTCGTCACAATCACTGTAGATGATGCCAAGTGGTTGGGAGAAGCCAAACCAGGTTGGCAAGTGTGGCCAAGTTGGGTGAGGTGGATGGCATGAGTTGGGAAAGTGACAAATGTCAGAGTTGGGGTGCCTATAGAGAGGGGAATTGTGTGGTATGGGGTTTCCTTGGTTGGGGACTCCCTTGGCACCTTCCCTCTCATCCTCCTCATCCCCTCCTACCTGGATAAATTGCTACTCCAACTTTCTTGTGTGAACTTGTGAGACAACTTTGTGATGAAGTTTCTATGGCAGCATACCCACTAGTGCGCCGAAAATCATAACTCAAGCTATAATCCATATTTTGATACTTTTCAAATTGGGAAAGATAGCCACGTTCAAGGGCTACAGTATACTCAAGTTTGAAAGAATTCTGACAGAGAGTGTTTTGTTGACGACGTTTCTAGTGACGACGACGTTTCTGTCCAGAATTATAGTTGACGATTTTGAGATATTTCGGCCCTTAATCTTCATAGACTCCGTCCTTAGTCTCTAACACCGCCGCCCTGCCGCCTACGCGCTGCCCTCTATCGGCTTGCCAGCCGCCCCTACCGCCCGCGCGCCGCCCGCTAGTGGCCCGCCCGCCGCCTCTGCCGTCCGCGAGCCGCCAGCTCTCGGCCCGCCAGCTGCCCCTGACGCCCGCGCGCCGCCCACTTCAGGCCTGCTTGCTGCCCCCTGCAGCCCGCTCGTCACCTCTTGCTTCCGGTGCGCCGCCCCTTGTAGCCTGCGCACTGCCTTCTCGCAGCCCGCTTGCTCCCCCCCCTCTGCGCTGCCCGGCTTCTGCCCACCCTGCGTGCTGCGCCGCTATGACTTCTCTTCGCGTTCTTGCGTTCGATCATGAGGGCCGCCCGATCCAGTTTGACACGTGGCTTGACGACCTGCAGCTGTACCTCCTGAGCGACTCTAGGGACAGCGTTTCATTGTTTGACCACACGTCCGGTGCTGCTCCTGCCCCTCCCGCCACTGCTGACAGTGCGACTCGTGTCAAACTCATATATAGCTTACATTGTGTAGGCTGTAGTGGGGTAGCCCATAAGGGGTAGAACCCAATTAGGGTAAGTACTTGTACCCAATTCTTTGCTAGTTTATTCAATCTCGTTCATTATTCTGACATGGTTTCAGAGCAGGTCTTCCGCTATGACCGTTTTTTCTCCTTGGGCCCACCACAGCGCTACCCCGCTAGCCGCCCTCTGCAGCCCTCGTGCTGCCCCTGCTGCCCGTCGCGACCAGTCAACCCTAGGCCCGTCGCCCTAGGTCAGTCGCCCCGGCCCGTTGCCCCGGCCCGTCGACCCCCGACCCGTCGCCCTAGGCCCGTCGCCCCGGCCCCGAGGCCCGTCGCCTGTCGACCCCCCCCCTATGCCCCGACCCCCGTCTTCCGTCGCGGCCCGTTACCCCTAGCCTAGGCTTCGGCCCCGCGGCTCGTCGCCCGACGACCCTAACCTATGCCCCAGCCCCGAGGCCCGTCGCCCGTCGACCCCCCTAGGCCCAACCATCGCCCGTCGCCCCTGGCCCCGCGGCCCGTCGCCCCTAGCCTAGGCCCCGCCCCCGCGGCCCATCGCCTGTCGACCCCCCCCCCTAGGCCCGACCATCGCCCGTCGCCCTTGGCCCCGCGGCCCGTCACCCCTAGCCTAGGCCATGGCCCCACGGCCCTTCGTCCGTTGACCCTAACCTAGGCCCCGGCCCCTCGGCCCGTCGCCCGTCGACCCCCCCGCGGCCCCGCGGCCCATCGTCCCTAACCTAGGCCCCGGCCCCGAGGCCCGTCGACCCCCCCTAAGGCCCGACCCTCGCCCGTCGCCCCTGGCCCCGCGGCCCGTCGCCCCTAGCCTAGGCCCCGGCCCCGAGGCCCGTCACCCGTCGACCCCCCGAGGCCCATAGCCCGTCGCCCCTGGCCCCGCGGCCTGTCTGCCCTAACCTAGTCCCCAGCCTCGAGGCCCGTCGCCCGTCGACCCCCCCCCCCAGGCCCCGACCCCCGTCGCCCGTCGCGGCTCGTCGCCCCTAACCTAGGCCCCGGCCCCGCGGCCCTTCGCCCGTCGCCCCTAACCTAGGCCCCGTGGCCCATCGCCCCTAGGCCCCGTGGCCAGTCGCCCCTATGCCCTCCGACTCGACCCCACCTAGGCTCCGACCCGTCGCTCTCGGCCCCGCGGCCCGTCACTCCAGGCCCCTCGGCCTGTCGCCCCTAGGCCCCGGCCCGTCGACCCCAGGCCCCGCACGCCGCTTCTTGCGTGCTACTACTGCTACTGCTGCTGCTGCTACTGCTGCTACTGCTACTGCTGCTACTGCTACTGCTGCTACTACTGCCGCCCCTCTCAGCTGCTCCTGCATGCTGCGCCGCTATGGCCTCGCTTCGAGTTCTTGCGTTCGATCAGGAGGGCAGACGGATTCAGTTTGACACGTGGCTCGACGACCTGCAGCTGTACCTACTGAGTGATTCTAAGGACCATGTTTCACTGTTTGACCTCGCGTCAGGCGCCGCTACCGCCCCTCCCGCCACACCTGACAGTGCGACTCGCTCACAGTGGCTTACTCGCGATGCTGCTGCCCGCTTCGCCATTCGCAACCATCTGCCGTTAGCCGAATGCGCTCACTTCGGACAGCACAGGACAACACAGGCCCTATACAACGCTGTAGTCGCTCGCTACTCCTCGCCTGCCACTGCTGCTCTAGGCTGCCTGCTTCTACCCTACCGATTCCCCGAGCTGTCCGCCTTTGCCACAGTAGAGGACCTGGTTTCCCACCTGCGCACTAGCGACGCCCGCTACCGCGCTACCGTCCCTGCTGAGTTCCTTGACAGGAACCAGCCCCCGATGTTCATCACCCTATACTTCATAGTCACTCGCCTCCCTGAATCTCTTCGCTCTGTCAGGGACCACTTTCTCTCACTTGACCCCACCTCCCTCACTCTTGACCTACTCGAGCAACACCTCCTCGCAGCTGAGACTAGTGCAGTTGTTGTAGGTGCTGCTCATGGCACTCCGCGCACGCCCTTCTTTGAGGGGTGCTCCCCCTCCCCCCTTGCCCCCTCCTAGGCCTTTGCTGCTGCTCTAGACGTCCTTAGTACTGAGGATGTCGGGTCTGCTTCTGCTAGTGCGAAGCGCCGCAGCAGCAAGGGCAAGGGTGACAGGGGTGGTGGAGGGGGCAGCGGGAGTGGTGGTGGGGGCAGCAGTGGAGGCAATGGCGGCAGTGGAGGTGGTGGCAGCGGTGGGAGTGGTGGAGGGAGTGGGGGCGTTGGTGGCGGTGGTGGAGGCAGCGGTGGGAGTGGCGGTAGTGGCAGCGGTGGCACTGGTGGCGCTAGGACTGGAGCTCAGCGTGGAGGTTCTGGAGGAGACCAGCGGCAGCGGCAGCAGCGTCGGAGCGAGACCCCTTCGCCCCAGCAGCTTCGTGAGTGGTTGTTTCAGCGTGGGGCGTCTGGGGGTAGTGTGAGCTGCCCGTATGTCATTCGCACGGGTGAGCGTGCTGGCCAGACATGTGGGAAGGCGCACACGAAGCACCGCTGCTTCTCCCGTCTCAACGACGCTTGGCGCGCTGAGTTTGGTGACGAGGTCAATCGCCCCCACTGGGCAGAGCTGCTTAGGTCTGGTGTTGCGATCTTTGACCTATACTATGATGCTATTATTTCTGCTATGTATGCTTTGTCTGCTAGTGCTGAGGGTGACTGTTATCGGTATGTGCCGCCTGACCCACGTATATCGCTACTGCTCTAGGTGCTAGTGAGTTTGTTCTCCTTGGTACTGCACCTGCTGAGGCCTTGCACACCTTCACGCTTGACTCAGATGCCTCACGCTGTTTCTTTCGTGACAGCACCACTCTCACTCCTCTCACTGCACCTATCCCGGTCCGACTGGCTGACCCCTCCGGGGCCCGGTCGTTGCCCATTCCTCCACTGTCCTCCCGTGTCCGGTGGTCCCGTCCAGCTCGCTGTCAGGTCTTCACCTCCCCTCGTTCTCTACAACTTGGTGAGTACCGCTGCCCTCCAGGATGCGATGGTCACTACCACCACTCCTGGGGGTCAGCGTGTGTCGAAATGCACGTGTACACTGACGGGTCGTCACCTGGCCATATTCACTCGTTGGCCAGGGTCGAGTCTGTACACACTGGCTACCGAGCCTCCTCAGGTAGCTGCGTCTGCTCAGGTGTCCGCGTCAGGTCAGGTAGCACCCCCTTGCTCGTGTCGCCTCCTGTCGCACCAGACTCTTCTATGGCACCACCACCTGGGTCACCCCTCCCTGCCACGCCTTCGTGGCATGCACTCCCGTCTCCTTGTCTCTGGTCTTCCCAGGTCTCTGCCTCCCCTCCCACCCTCGCCTGCCCCGCCCTGCCTTCCTTGCGTCGAGGGGCGGCAGCGCGCCGCTCCTCACTCCTCGTTTCCCCCGATGACTGTTCCCCTACAGACTCTCCACATGGACGTGTGGGGCCGAGCCCGCGTCAGTGAACAAGGCCGCGAGCGCTACTTTCTGCTGGTTGTTGACGACTACACGTGGTACACCACGGTCTTCCCCTTGCGCAGCAAGGGTCAGGTCGTTGATGTCTTGATCCCTTGGATCCGTGCAGTCCGTCTCCAGCTCCGCGAGCGGTTCCGTGCGGACCTTTCTTTCCTGCGTCTGCACTCTGACAGAGGTGGTGAGTTCTCCTCCGACCTCTTGCAGGACTTTTGTCGTGGGGAGGGCATTCTCCAATCGTTCAAAAGTCCGTCCTCACCGCAGCAAAATGGGAATGCTGAGCGCCGCATTGGCCTAGTCATGGAGGTCGCTCATACCTCCATGATCCATGCGGCTGCTCCCCATTTTCTGTGGCCGTTTGCGGTCCGGTATGCTGCGCATCAGCTCAACCTCAAGCCACGTGTCTCCTTCCCGGAGACCTCGCCTACTCTGCGTTGGACGGGGAAGGTTGGCGATGCGTCGATGTTCCGGGTCTGGGGTTCTCGAGCCTTTGTTCGTGATACGTCGTCGGTCAAGCTCTCCGCCCGCGCCATTCCCTGCGTCTTCCTTGGCTTTTCTCCTTACGCTCCTGGCTGGCACTTTCACCACCCCACCTCGCGCCTCTTCTTCCCCTCCCAGGATGTCAAGTTTGACGAGTCGGTTCCCTTTTACCGTCTCTTCCCCTACCGCTCTGCCCCTCCCCCGCCCCCGCCGCTCTTCATTGCTCCAGGTCCCCCTCTGGTAGACCCCCTCCCCCCCCGGGGTCCTGCTCCCTCAGGTGTGTCTCAGGTAGACCCTCTCCCTGGTACTGCGCCTGTTGAGGTAGCTGTTGGCTCAGGTGCTGCTCGAGGTGCTGTGTCAGGGGGTGCTGCGTCTGGGGGTGCGGAGCCGGGGGTTGCGGAGTCTTAGGGTGCTGGGTCTGGGGGTGAGGAACCTGGGGGTGCTGAGCCTACGGGTGTGGAGTCTGGGGGTGCTGAGCCTGAGGGTGTTGAGCCTAGGGGTGCTAAGTCGGAGGGTGCGGAGTCTAGGGGTGCTGAGCCTCAGGGTGCTGCTTCATCTGGAGGTCCTGCTGGTGCTTCGAGACTGTCTCCGCAGCAGCTGCGTGAGTGGCTTGTTCGGCGCGCACGCCTTCGGAGTGGAGCTACCGGAGCTGGAGGCCTGGAGCCGCTGGAGGTGGAGGTGTTGGAGTTACTACTGGAGCTGTTGGTACTGGAGGTACTGCGGCTACTGGTCTTAGAGGTGCTCGTACCAGGGGTGCTGGAGCTGCCGGGACTGGTGTTGTTGGTGGCGCGGGAGCTGGAGACCCTACGGAGCCTGGAGCTGCTGCAGCTTGAGGCTCTGGCGCTGGTGGCGCTGGAGCTGGAGGAGCTGGAGTTGGTGGCACTGCCGCTGGAGGCCCTGGAGTTGGAGGCACTTGCGCGGGAGTCGCTAGAGCTGGAGGAGCTGGAGCTATTGACTCTGGAGGCACTGTGCGGCCGCGACCGTACTTTGTTCCCCTGCTTCTGTAGGTCCTTGGTGTCCCGTCTTCTGCTAGCCTTACATCTCCCCTACTGTGTCCACCGCTTGACCAATCGCAGCCGCCGTTACAACTAGCCTCCCCACTCTCTGCTCCTTCTCCTTACACTGAGCAGACCGGTGGTCTTACAGAGCATCATGAGCCTGCGTATCCTCCTGTCTTGCCTGTTCGCATTGCTCGTCGTGTTCCTCGTTCGCGTCCTCCTCCTGTCCCCGGCACGCACGCTATGGCTTTTTGTCCTTCCTCTGTTCCACTGCGTGTTCCTCTGCCGCCTCCTCCTGAGTCCTCTCTTCCTGCCGTCCCTGACCCTGAGTCTGACCGTCCTCGTACTGCCAGTCCCACTGTCTCTCGTCTCCTCGCCACTGCTGTCATTGACCCTTCCTTTGAGTCTGCTGCTGCATCTGCCCTCGTTGCTGAGCTGCTTGACTTTGCTGCTGCCTATCGTCTAGACTACGCCACTGCTCTTGTTGCTGAGTCTGAGTCTGCCAGTCCTCCGTCCGTCGGGGGTGAGTGTGCTATTGGTATGGACGTCCTTGAGGACAGGAAGGAGGACTTTGAGTGTCTTGCAGTTGCTGTACCTCGTTTCGCGTCCATGTTGCTTTCCCTTCAGGGAGACCCGGATGCACCAGACATCCCGACCCCGCGCTCTTACGCAGAGGCGATTACAGGTCCTTACTCCTCTTAGTGGCAGGCAGCCATGGATGCCGAGATGGCATCCTGGAAGTCCACAGGCACCTACGTCGACGAGGTTCCCCCACCTGGGGCGAACATAGTCGATGGCATGTGGATTTTCAGGGTGAAGCGGCCGCCGGGTTCTCAGCCTGCCTTCAAGGCGCGTTACGTTGCTCGAGGCTTCAGTCAGCGACAGGGAGTTGACTACTTCCAGACCTTCTCCCCCACCCCGAAGATGACTACTCTTTGGGTGTTGCTGCACGTCGCTGCTCAGCGTGACTACAACTTGCACTCTCTGGACTTCAGCACAACTTTCTTGCAGGGCAGCCTGCACAAGGAGATCTGGCTGCGCCGCCCACCTGGCTTCACTGGGTCGTTTTGTGCAGGTACCCAGTGGAGCCTCCGGCGGCCAGTCTACGGTCTCCGCCAGGCGCCTCGCGAGTGGCACGACACACTGAGGATTTCACTTGCGGCTCTTGGGTTTTCTCCTTCTACTGCTGACCCCTCGCTATTTCTACGCACCGACACCTCGCTGTCGCCATTCTACGTCCTCGTCTACGTTGACGACCTGGTCTTTGCCAGTGCTGACAATGAGGCACTGACCCTTGTGAAGTCAGAGATGCAGAAGAGACACACCTGCACTGACCTGGGTGAACTGCGCAACTATCTTGGCTTGCAGATCACCCAGGACAGAGCACGGCGCACCATCACCCTAACTCAGTCACACATGGTGCACCAAGTCCTTCAGCGCTTCGGCTTCCAGTTCTCCTTGCCACAGCCCACTCCTCTGTCTACCGGCTACTCGCTCTCAGCTCCACCTTCGGACTAGTCCGTAGAGCCGAGTGGTTCGTACCCAGAGCTTGTGGGTTGCCTCATGTACCTGATGACGTGCACACGACCTGACCTCGCGTACCCTCTCAGCCTTCTGGCTCGCTACGTGGCTCCTGGTAGGCACCGAAAGGTGCACTAGGATGCTGCGAAAAAGGGTACTGCGTTACTTGTGCAGTACGTCAAGAATGGGGCTCGTGCTTGGAGGACAGGGTCCAATTGTCCTCACTGGTCACGCAGACGCCTCTTGGGTTGACGACTCAGCTACGCAGCGGTCGTCAAAGGGTTACACCTTCAGCCTTGGTTCGGGCTCTGTTTCTTGGCGGTCTCCCCGCTCGTCTTTGGTTCTCAGCTCCAGTTGTGAGGCTGAGATCTACGCAAGTGCCATGGCTGCACAGGAGCTACGCTGGCTCACCTACCTGCTGACTAACTTGGGAGAGCAGTCTCATTCGCCTCCAGTTCTGTACATAGACAACAAGGCCATGATTGCCTTGTGTGAGGAGCACAGACTGGAACACAGAACGAAGCACATTGATCTGTGTTACTTTCTTGCTCGAGAGTTGGAGCAGCGTGGCCAGCTTCGTCTTACTTATGTGGCCACTAGGGCTAGCACTGCTGATATATTCATTAAGGCACTTCCGCCTGGTAATCATCAGCGCTTCTCTACTGTGTTAGGCCCTGTGCCTACTTTGCATCACTTGCTTACTGCGTGACTTTGCTTGTACTGTGATCTATATATATACCTGCATACTTGCACTTGCTAGGGTATGATCACTGTATTTTTTGTTCTGATTTATATAACTCTGCATGTGAACTGGCCTTGTGGCCCTTTGCTTCTGGGGGTGTGTCAAACTTATATATAGCTTACATTGTGTAGGCTGTAGTGGCAGCAGTCGGACTGGAGCTCAGCGTGGAGGTTCTGGAGGAGGCCAGAGGCAGCAGCAGCAGCGTCGGAGCGAGACCCCGTCCCCCCAGCAGCTTCGTGAGTGGTTTGCTCAGCGTGGGGCGTCTGGGGTAGTGTTAGCTATCCGTATGTCATTCGCACGGGTGACTGTACTGGTCAGACATGCCGGAAGCTTCACACTCGGTCCCGCTGCTTCTCCCGCCTCGACGACGCTTGGTGTTATGCCAAAGCACTATAGTGGCATGATCATCGCACTCCCATTCAGCCTACAAGCCTGCTCAGCTTCTGGAATTTTGTGGGGAGGTGCTTGAACATGTGTTCTTCAGACCCTCAAAGTTTCAGAATTTTTGAAGCAGTTTACAAGGCATGGCAACATTTTTTGGTTTCAAGACTTATGGCATCCCGGAAGTGTGTGTTACTCTTTTTTGGTAACACCCGAGTTCACCATTTCGGCTGCTTACTCATCTACCAAGCTCTGATTGGTCTGAAATTCGGTGTGGCAGTCCTTTGCCATGTTGTGCAGGTGGTCACCGAGTTTCAGGACAACCCAAAATCGGAGCAGCACGTGACAGCTGTCGAAAGTTACTGTTCAGTAGTCATGGTGCACTGTTGGCAGCATTTCCCTTGCCACCCTTTCATTGTTGTCATGCCAATGGTGCAGGGACAGAGAATGAGACAAGAATTACAGGTGGTCAAGTGGGACTCTACCATCCTGTTTTTGAGAAGTGTGGTCTTCTTGGAAGCAGCTTGCAAGAGGGTGCAAGTGGGAAGACAAGCTGACTCATGGTTGGCTTGACTCACTATTGGTAGCCTTAAGTACAGCTCTGAACATCCAAGTGTGGTTGGCTTTGCTGACCTAGCTAGGAAGTTTCCCATCCTTCTCTAGCCTTTCTCCCCTAGGACTCAACATTCTCTGAGTTCCCAGGATGGTCCCAACCCCTTAAGAGTCCCCTAGGCAATGTTGTACTCACCTCTTCCTTGCATCAATGAAACTACAAGTTTTCAGCCGAGCTTACGTTTTTGTTCATTGCGTAGCGCATACACCTCTGATGAAAGCAAACAATATACCGTTGGAAAGCAGACACCTGAAGCTAAAGTCTCTCCAAGTTTCAGTCTCGTATGTTATCGGAGCTGATCGTGATGGCGTTTTGAACAGAGGCAGTTCGAAGTCATCAGATTCTGCTTAGGCGGTTTCAAGGGCATCCGCGACCCCTAAGTGGACTCTAGACTATAACAAGTGGTATCAGAGGCGGTTCTTCTCTGTTCCTGGGTTTATATGGAGGCTGAATGTTCTGCTCTAGCTGGTCCTAGTGGCAGTGGTGGCGTGAGAAGCGCTGGGGAAGCAGGAAGAGGCGTTGCTGGCGGATCTGCACCAATAGCATCCGTTTCAACACCAGCCAAGGATGATGTGAAGGCATTCAACCTAGAGAAGTTCTATGGGGAGGATTGGGCATCATGGAGCTTCAGGATGGAGCTCCTATTTAACCATTATGGGATTCTTGAAGTGATGGATGGAGAATTGAAGAGGCCTGCGAGCGAAGGAGCGACCAAGGAATGGGATCGCCGATCCAAGGATGGATTCTTCCTTCTCTCTCAATGCCTCTCATCCAACCAGCTGCACCATGTCAAGCATCTCATCAAGGATATCCAGTGTGGTCCCAAGGCATGGAAAATATTGAAGGACGTCCATGCCCCCAGCAGCGAAGCGATGGTGGTGGTGCTCAAACGACAACTCCATGCGGTGAAGATCAACGAGGGTGATGCCGTGCAAGGAGCGTTCGATCAACTCCGGGACCTCTATGTGAAGCTCTCAGCTGCTGGTGTAGACTACCCTGAAAAGATCAAGTGCTACAAGGCTCTCTCCCTGCTGCCGGAGTCGTGGGGCCCCTTGGTGGTCAACCTCAATGGCATGAAGGACTCATGGTCCCTTGAGTGGATTCGTGCTCAAGTCCTTCAAGAGGAGTTTCGGAGGAAGGAGCTGACTGCCGCTGCCGGTGAAGGTGGAGGCTCTGCCTACGGCATGAAAGGGTTTAAGAGACGTGGCAGCAAGAAAGGCAAGGCCAAGGAAGGCTTTGGAGGGGAGCAGTATTCGGAAGGGAAGCGTAGCAACAAGGAAGGCAAGCGGTGTGGCGGCAAGTGTTGGTATTGCCATGTGGAAGGTCACCCATGGTTTAAGTGTCGCAAGCTACCTGACGGTTGGAGGCCTGGTCAGCCATCAATTGAAGGCTCTAAGGGTGTTCATGGAGCTATGGGAGAAGGCATGGGCAGTGAGGAGGGCGATGGAGGTGCTGGCGGACATGGCGGCATGTTCTACCATGTAGGAGAGGCATGCTCCGAGGACATGGTTGTACCGGTCAGCAAGGTTGCTCTTCACCGCTCCTCCCATTGGGTCATCGACATGGGAGCCTTCATGACTATGACCAACCGAGAGGATCTGCTGGATGAAGTCAGGCCATCAAAGGCAGCCACTGTCGTTTCAGCCACCGGCCAAGTTGTACCCGTGCGTGGCGAGGGGAGAGCCATGTTTATGGGCGCAGATGGGAGGCTTTTGGGGCTGAAGCGTGTTCTCCTTGTCCCTGGACTATGTGCCAACCTTCTCTCTACCAAGGCATTGCGTGAGGCAGGGATGAAGATGGAGATGATGGGCACAAAGGTGTTCAATGCAACTCTGGATGGGCGCGTGTTGTGGGACCTCCGAGGCGGCAAGGACATGCACCGGTCCATGTGGGAGATACCGGTGCTGCCATGGAAGGAGGCGGCTGCGCGCTTGGCTGCTGAAGCTGTAAGAGGAGGGCATGCAAGCCACATAACTAGTGGAGGATGTGGTGATGGCAGTGATGGTGGGCTGCTTGTGCATGGGGGGGGTGCGCTACCAAGTGTAAATCCTAGCACGGGTGAGACGGATTGGCTCACCGCACACCGTCGATTTGGCCACGTGGCGCTACCTCAGTTACAGCAGTTGTTTAAGGAGGAAAGAGTCAAGGGGCTGAGGATAAAATGGGAGCCCAAGGAGGTGGGCTCATGTGAGACTTGCTTGACCAGCAAGTTCTCACGGTTTCCCTTCCATTCGGCGGTGGGGCAGTCATGTGACCTGGTGGAGCTCGTGCATGTGGATCTTGTGGGGCCCATGAAGGTAAAGGGAGATGATGGGACCCTGTATTCCATGACTATGTTGGATGATTACACAAGGCTCACCTGGTCTTTTCCACTTGCAAAGAAGAGTGATGCTGCAAGGGTCATCATTGAAGAGTGGCTGCCCATGAGGGAGCGAGAGAGTGGCAAACGGGTGAAGGCGATTCGTAGCGACCGTGGTGGGGAGTTTTTGGGAGCGGAGTTCCGGAGCTGGTTGAAGCGGCACGGCATCAAGCAGCAGCTCACCACGGCCTACACCCCTCAGTCCAACGGCGTGGCAGAGAGAGCGAACCGGACCATCATAGAGGGCGGGAGAACGATATTGGTGGACTCGGGTCTACCCTTGCGGTTCTGGCCCCTCGCTATTCGTCATGCTACCGTCATCAAGAACCGGGTGTTGACTCATGTGGGAGGTCAGCATTGGGTCTCTATGGAGAAGTGGAGTGGCAAGAAGCCCCTGGTTGATATGCTTTGTGTCTTTGGGTGCATGGGGCTCGTGCATGTCCCTAAGGAGAAGCGTGACAAGCTTCAAGCGGCGGCGGTGTGGGCTGTTCATATGGGTCTTGCACGGGGGAGCAAGGGCTGGCTCATGTGGGACCCAAAATCCAACACCGTCTTCACCACCAGAGATGCCAAGTTCATGGAGGGGCTCATGTTCAAGGAGTGGTCGGAGCGGGGGAGGAGCAAGGTCACCATTCCCCTTGGAATAGAGGTAGGAACGAACGACCCACTTCTCATTCCCATCGAGTTGTCCTCATCTTCAGAGTTGACAGAGGTGTCACATGACTTGGGAGGTGCTGAAGGGGAGGCACCAGATGTGGAAGAATTACTGCAGCAAGGGGAGGCCCCTGTAGCTGAGAGAGGTGATACCGAGGAGGAGGTGCAGCAGCCTACACCATCCCCTAAGCTTCCACCAAGGCGCACAACCCAAGGGAAGCGTGATGCTGTCCGTGGTGGAGCCAAGGAAGGAGCAGCCAAGGAGAGGCCCAAGAGAGCTGCCCACCCAAGGGATTTCCTCAAGTATGAAAGACTTGGGGTTCCCAAGGCATTTCTGGTCCAGGAGGGGGGAGATGAGGGGGAGAAGGGAGCCGAAGGGGAGATAGAGCAGATTTGTTGCTTTGGCGTCAACTTACCTCATGAGCCGGCGTCAATGGAGGAAGCTCTCGCTGGAGATGATCGAGAGGCATGGCTGGCTTCAAGGGAGGATGAGTTCTAGAGCCACATGGAGAATGAAACGTGGACCCTTACCAATCTGCCCCCAGGAATGAAGGCATTGGACTGCACGTGGGTGTTACGTGTGAAGACCGATGCGGAGGGGAGGTTGGAGAGGCGCAAGACAAGGCTTGTGATCAAAGGCTTTCATCAGAGGGAGGGGATTGACTTTCAAGAGGTGTTTGCTCCTGTTGCCAAGGCTCCTACGCTCCGGTTGTTGCTAGCAGCCGCTGCCGTTTGTGGCTGGAAGGTGGAGCAAATGGATGTGAAGACGGCGTTCCTCTATGGCGTGGTAGATGAGGAGATCTACATGAAGCAGCCAGAGGGGTATGATGATGGTAGCGGACGTGTTTGCAGGCTCAACAAGGCCATCTATGGCCTCAAACAAGCTCCAAGGTGCTGGTATGCAAGGCTGGTGGAGGCGTTGGAGGCTCTTGGCTTCAAAGTTAGCGGCTGCGACGAGAGTCTCTTCATGACCGAGGGGGAGGAGGAGAAGGTATTTCTCCTTGTCTACGTCGATGACATCCTCCTCTTCTCTCCATCCCTGGAGAGGATCAAGGAGGTGCAAGGGAAGCTGAAGGAGACCTTTCAATGCAAGGCCCTTGGACCAGTGGGGTATTACCTTGGTCTTCACGTGGAGCGGGACGAGGTGAAGGGATGGTTGAGGCTTCACCAACACAAGTACCTTGCAGCCATGGGGGAGAAGTATGGGCTGGAGGAAGGGAGGAGTGTGAAGACTCCACTACCCTCAGGGTTTCAGCTGAACCTTGATGAAGAGGAGGGTGAGGTGTTGGATTACCATTTGCAGTGTCGGTTCCAGTCAATGGTGGGGAGCTTGATGTACGCTTCGGTCAACACTCGCCCCGACATTGCGTTTTCAGTTTCACAGCTCGCTCGTGTGGTGTCTAGGCCCCTTCAAGAGCACCTGGAAGCATCAGAGAGGCTAGTGAGGTATTGCATGGCAAACTCAAGGGTGGGGCTGCAATATTCAGTGCATGGGCAGCTGAAGCAAAAGGGAGTGGAGGAGGTGAGCACAAAGACTGGTGCACCTGCAAGGCGTGGGCACTTGTACCTCTCGTGTTTCACCGATGCTACCTGGGCAAGTGACATCAATGATGCTACATCCCATGGTGGCTATATATGCTGTGTTGGAGGGAGTCCAGTGAGCTGGAAGTCTAAGAAGCAAGGAGAGATAGCTCACTCATCAACTGAGAGCGAGTACATGGCGTTGTTTCATGGAGTGAAGGAGGTGGTTTGGATGAGGAGGTTGCTTGAGGAGTTGGGCCAGGAGCAAGAGGGTCCTACACCTGTGTTTTGTGACAGCCAAGGAACGATTGCTGTGCTCCATGGGCTGAACAAGCACATGCATATCAAGTGGCATTGGGTGAGGAAGGAGGTGAAGAAGGGCACCATCTCCTTGCACTACATCAACACTACCAAGCAACCTGCGGATTTCTTGACTAAGCAGCTTGCAGAGCATCAGCATTGGAGCTGTTCCACCTTGTGTGGCATGTCCTTCAACTAAGGGAGGCAGCTTCAGGGAGCAGCTAAGGGGTGAATGAGAGCACGATGAGGGGGAGTTTGTTGTGCCAAAGCACTATAGTGGCACGGTCATCGCACTCCCATTCAGCCTTCAAGCCTTCTCAGTTTCTGGAATTTTGTGGGGAGGTGCTTCAACATGTGTTCTTCAGACCCTCAAAGTTTCAGAATTGTTGAAGCAGTTTACAAGGCATGGCAACATTTTTTAGTTTCAAGACTTATGGCATCCCGGAAGTGTGTGTTACTCTTTTTTGGTAACACCCGAGTTCACCATTTCGGCTGCTGACTCATCTACCAAGCTCGGATTGGTATGAAAATCGGTGTGGCAGTCCTTTGCTGTGTTGTGCAGGTGGTCACCGAGTTTAAGGACAACCCAGCATTGGAGCAGCACGTGACAGCTGTCGAAAGTTACTGTTCCGTAGTCATGGTGCACTGTTGGCAGCATTTCCCTTGCCACCCTTTCATTGTTGTCATGCCAATGGTGCAGGGACAGAGAATGAGACAAGAAGTACAGGTGGTCAAGTGGGACTCTACCACCCTCTTTTTGAGAAGTGTGGTCTTCCTGGAAGCAGCTTGCAAGAGGGTGCAAGTGGGAAGACAAGCTGACTCATGGTTGGCTTGACTCACTATTGGTAGCCTTGAGTACAGCTCTGAACATCCAAGTGTGGTTGGCTTTGCTGACCTAGCTAGGAAGTTTCCCATCCTTCTCTAGCCTTTCTCCCCTAGGACTCAACATTCTCTGAGTTCCCAGGATGGTCCCAACCCCTTAAGAGTCCCCTAGGCAATGTTGTACTCACCTCTTCCTTGCATCAATGAAACTGCAAGTTTTCAGCCGAGCTTACGTCTTTGTTCACTCCATAGCGCATATACCTCTGATGAAAGCAAGCAATATATCGTTGGAAAGCAGACACCTGAAGCTAACTTCTCACCTTGTTTCAGCCTTGTATGTTATCAGAGCTGATCGTGACGGCGATTTGAACAGAGGCAGTTCGAAGTCATCAGATTATGCCTAGGCGGTTTCAAGGGCATCCGCGACCCCTAAGTGGACTCTAGACTATAACACTTGGCGCGCGGAGTTTGGTGACGGGCCAAGCGCCCCCGCTGGGAAGAGCTGCTTAGGTCTGGAGTTGCTATCGTTGACCTAGACTATGATGCTATCCTTGCTGCTATGTATGCTTTGTATGTTAGTGCTAAGGGTGACTGTTACCTATGTGTGCCGCCTGATCCAGGCATAGAGGCTGCTGCTCTAGGTGCTAGTGAATCTTCTCTCCCTGGTACTGCGCCTGCTGAGGCCTTGCACACCTTCACGCTGGACTCTAGTGCTTCACGCTGTTTCTTTCGTGACAGCACCTCCCTCACTCCTCTCCCTGCACCTGTCCCGGTCAGACAGGCTGACCCCTCCAGGGGCCCATTCGTTGCCCGTTCCTCCATTGTTCTTCTGTGTCTTGCAGATCCGTCTGGCTCACTGACAGGTCTTCACCTCCCCTCGTTCTCTATGAACTTGGTGAGTACATTTGTCCTCCAGGATGCGATGCTCACTACCACCACTCCTGGGGGTTAGCGTGTGTCGATCTGCACGTGCACACGGACGGGCCGTCACCTGGCCACATTCACTCGTCGGCCAGGGTCGAGTCTGTACACACTGGCTACCAAGCCTCCTCTGATAGCTGCGTCTGCCCAGGTGTCAGCGTCGGGTCAGGTAGCACCCCCTTGCTCATGTCGCCTCCTGTCGCACCTGACTCTCCTCTGGCACCACCGCCTTGGTCACCCCTCCCTGCCCTGCCTGCGTAGCATGCACTCCCACCTCCTTGTTTCTGGTCTTCCCAGGTCTCTACCTCCCCTCCCGCCCTCGCCTGCTCCGCCCTGCCTTCCTTGCGTCGAGGGGCGGCAGCGCCGCTCCTCACTCCTCCTCGTTTCCCCCGACGACTGCACCCATGCAGACTCTCCACATGGACGTGTGGGGCCCAGCCCGCGTCAGTGGACAGGGCCGCGAGTGCTACTTTCTGCTGGTAGTTGACGACTACACGTGGTACACCACGGTCTTCCCCTTGCAAAGCAAGGGTCGGGTCGTTGATGTCTTGATCCCTTGGATCCGTGCAATACGTCTCCAGCTCCGCAAGCGGCTCAGCCAGGACCTTCCTGTCCTGCGTCTGCACTGTGATAGAGGTGGTGAGTTGTCCTCTGACTTCTTGGGGGACATTTGTCATGGGGAGGGGATTCTACACTCGTTCACGCTTCCAGAATCCCCTCAGCAAAATGGGATTGCTGAGCGCCGCATTGGCTTAATCATGGAGGTCGTTCACGCTCCATGATCCATGCGGCTGCTCCCCATTTTCTGTGGTCGTTTGCGGTCCGGTACGCTGTGCATCAGCTCAACCTCTGGCCCCGTGTCTCCTTGCCGGAGACCTCGCCCACACTGCGTTGGACGGGGGAGGTTGGCCATGCGTCAGTGTTCCGGGTCTGAGGATCTCTACCTTTTTTCGCGATACGTCCGCGGACAAGCTTTCCCCCCGTGCTATCCCCTGCGTCTTCCTTGGCTTTGTCCCTGACGGGTCTGGCTAGCAGTTTTACCACCCCACCTCGCGTAGTGTCTTCCCCTCTCAGGATGTCACGTTTGACAAGTTGGTTCCCTTTTACCGTCTCTTCCCCTACCGCTCTGCCCCTCCCCCGCCCCCGCCGCTCTTCCTTACTCCCGGTCCCCCTCCGGTAGACCCCCTCCTGCCCCAGGGTCCTGCTCCCTCAGGTGTGTCTCACGTAGACCCTCTCCCTGGTACTGTGCCTGTTGAGGTAGCAGGTGACTCAGGTGCTACTCGAGGTATTGCGTCTGGGGGTGCTGCGTCTGGGGGAGCGGAGCTTGGGGGCTCTGAGTCTGGGGGTGCTGAGCCTGGGGGTGCGGAGCTTGAGGGTGCTGAGCCTGAGGGTGTTGAGCCTGGGGGTGCTGTGTCTGATGGTGCGGAGTCTGGGGGTGCTGAGCCTCGGGGTGCTGCTTTGTCTGGAGGTCCTGCTGGTGCTTCGCCGCGACTGTCTCCTCGGCCGGAGCCTCTCTCCCCGCAGCAGCTGCGTGAGTGGCATGCTCGGTGCGCACGCCTTCAGAGTAGAGCTAGTAGAGCTGGGGCCACTGGAGACACTGGAGACACCGGAGGTGGAGGTACTGGAGTTACTGCTGGAGCTGGTGGTACTGGAGGTACTGCGGCTGCTGGTCCTAGAGGTGCTCGTACCAGGGGAGCAGGAGAGCCTACGGAGCCTAGAGCTGCTGGAGCTGGAGGCACTGGCGCTGGTGGCGCTGGAGTTGGAGGAGCTGGAGCTGGAGGCAGTAGCGCAGGAGGCGCTGGAGCTGGAGGAGCTGGAGCTGGAGGCACTGGCGCTGGTGGCGCTAGAGCGGGAGGAGCTGGAGCTGGAGGAGCTGGAGCTGTTGACCTTGGAGCTGGAGGTGCTAGAGGCACTATGCGGCCACGACCGTACTTCGTTCCCCTGCTTCAGGAGGTTCTTGGCGTCCCGTCTTCTACTAGCCTTACTCCTCCCCTAATCTGTCCACCGCCTGACCAGTCGCAGCCACCGTTACAGCCAGCCTCCCCACTGCCTGCTCCTTCTCCTTACGCTGAGCAATCCGGCGGTCTTACAGAGCGTCGTGAGCCTGCGTCTTGTCCTGTCTTGCCTGTTCGCACCGCTCGTCGCATTCCTCGTTCGCGTCCTCCTCCTCTCCCCGGCACGCACGCTATGGCACTTCGTCCTTCCTCTATTCCACTGCGTGTTCCTCTGCCGCCTCCTCCTTAGTCCTCTCTTCCTGCCCTCCCTGACCCTGAGTCTGACCGCACTCGTGCTGCCAGTCCCACTGTCTCTCGTCTCCTCGCCACTGTTGTCACTGACCCTTCTTTTGTGTCCACTGCTACTTCTGCCCTAGTTTTTTAGCTGCTTGAATTTGCTGCTGCCTGTCATCTAGACTACGCCACTCCTCTTGTTGCTGAGTCTGAGTCTGCCAGTCCTCCGTCCGTCGGGGGTGAGTGTGCTCTTGGCACGGACGTCCTTAAGGACAGGCAGGAGGACTTTGAGTGTCTTGCAGCTGCTGTACCTCGTTTCGCTTCCATGTTGCTTGCCGTTGAGAGAGACCCGGATGCACCAGACATCCCGACCCCGCGCTCTTACGCAGAGGCAATTACGGGTCCTTACTCCTCTCAGTGGCAGGCAGCCATGGATGCCGAGATGGCATCGTGGAAGTCCACAGGCACCTACGTCGATGCAATTCCCCCGTCTCGGGCGAACATAGTCGACGGCATGTAGATTTTCAGGGTGACGCGGCCGCCGGGTTCTCCGCCTGCCTTCAAGGCACGTTACGTTGCTCGAGGCTTCAGTCAGCGACAGGGGGTTGACTACTTCCAGACCTTCTCCCCCAACACGAAGATGACCACTCTTCAGGTGTTGGTGCACGTCGCTGCTCAACGTGACTACAAGCTGCACTCTCTTGACTTCAGCACAGCTTTCTTGCAGGGCAGCCTGCACGAGGAGATCTGGCTGCGCTGCCCACCTGGCTTCGCTGGGTCGTTTCCTGCAGGTACCCAGTGGAGCCTCTGTCGGCCAGTGTATGGTCTCCGCCAGGCGCCTCGCGAGTGGCACGACACACTGAGGACTACACTTGCGGCTCTTGGGTTTGCTCCTTCTACTGCTGACCCCTCACTGTTTCTACGCACCGACACCTCGCTGCCGCCGTTCTACGTCCTCGTGTGTGTCGACGACCTCGTCTTTGACACAGCTGACACCAAGGCACTGACCCTTGTGAAGTCGGAGCTTCAAAAGAGACACACCTGCACTGACCTGGATGAACTGCACAGCTATCTTGGCTTGCAGATCACCCGGGACAGAGCACGGTGCACCATCACCCTTACTCAGCCACACATGGTGCAACAGGTCCTTCAGCGCTTCGGTTTCCAGTTCTCCTCCCCACAGCCCACTCCTCTGTCTACCAGCCACTCGCTCTCAGCTCCACCTTTGGACGAGTCCGTAGAGCCGAGTGGTCCGTACCCAGAGCTTGTGGGTTGCCTCATGTACCTGATGACGTGCACACGACCTGACCTCGCGTACCCTCTTAGCCTCTTCGCTCGCTACGTGGCTCCTGGTAGGCACCGAAAGGTTCACTGGGATGCTGCAAAGAGGGTATTGCATTACTTGTGTAGTATGTCGGGCATGGGGCTCGTGCTTGGAGGACGGGGTCCAGTTGTCCTCACTGTTTACGCAGACTCTTCTTGGGTTGACGACTCAGCTACGCAGCGGTCGTCACAGGGTTTCACCTTCAGCCTTGGTTCCGGCTCTGTTTCGTGGTGATCTACCCGCTCGTCTTCGGTTCTCAGCTCTAGTTGTGAGGCTGAGATCTACGCAGGGGCTATGGCTGCATAGGAGCTACACTGGCTTACCTACCTGCTGACTGACTTGGGAGAGCAGCCTCGTTCGCCTCCAGTTCTGTACGTTGACAACAAGGCCATGATTGCCTTGTGTCAGGAGCACAGACTGGAGCACAGAACAAAGCACATCGCTCTGCGATACTTCCTTGCTCGAGAGTTGCAGCAGTGTGGCCAGCTTCGTCTTGCGTACGTGGCCACTAGGGCCAACACTGCTGATATATTCACCAAGGCACTTCCGCTTGGTGATCATCAGCGCTTCTCTACTGTGTTAGGCCTTGTGCCTACTTTGCCTCACTTGCTCACTGCTTGACTTTATTGTACTGTGATCTATACATATACCTGCATGCTTACACTTGCTAGGGTATGATCACTGTATTGTTTGTTCTCTTTATATAACTCTGCATGTGAACTGGCCTTCTGGCCCTTTGCTTGTGCTCAGACTGTGTGGTGACTTTGTGATCCACCCTGAGCTTGCTTTGCTTTTCTTGACTAGTCTTTGTCAGAATGTTATGTTTTGTCTAGCCTGCAGTGGGGTACTCAATAGTGAGTACAGCCCAATTTAGGGTTTGCTATATGTACTCAACTGCTTGCTAGTGAAACTCCCTTCTCATTCATTCCTGTTTCTTCACATGGTATAGAGCGGGTTCCCTACTGGGACCGTTCCTTCCTCGGGCCCACCACTTCGCTAAACTTTTTTTTTCTGCCCTGCCCGTAGCGCGTTTCGCGCTCTGCCCTGCTGCCCGTCGCGGCCCTTCACGGCCCCTTAGTGGCCTTTTCTTCCCTACGCGGCCCCCTTTGCGGCCCATTAGCGGCCCCCCTTCAAGGCCCCGTTGCGACCCCGCCCCGGCCCTGCCCCGTCGCCCGAAGCCGCCGCGTCGCGGCCCGGCCCGTCGCCCCGTCGCCCGGTGCCCCGTCACCTCGGCCCGGCCCAGCCCGTCGCCCCGTCGTCCCGGCCCGGCCCTGCCCGTCGCCCCGTCGCCCGGCGCTGCCCTGGCTCTGCCCCGTCGCTCGTCGCGACCCTGTCGCGGCCCGGCTTCGGCCCTGCCCGGGCCCTTCCCCGGCCCTGTCGCGGCCCTGTTCCGGCCTGTCGCAGCCCTGCCCCGACCCTGTCGCGGCCCTGTCCCGGACCTGTCGCGGCCCTGCCCCGGCCCTGACGCGGCCCTATCACAGTCTTGTGACCACTTGTTCTCCCCCACTTTGCCTATGGGGGTGTGTCAGAATGTTATAGTGCTTACATTTGTGTAGGCTATAGTGGGGTAGCCCATAAGGGGTACAACCCAATTAGGGTTAGTACTTGTACCCAACTCTTTCATAGTTCATTCATTCTCGTTCATTCTTTTGACAAGTACGGGGTGGAACGTGTACTCGCGCATCGACGCCGACGCGACAACACGTTTGAGTTCCTGATTTGGAAGGGATATGACCCATCAGAAGACAGTTCGGTTACAGAAGCTGATATGGGCAACACATGCCATGCTCTCAAATGTTATCTTGTAAAGTATGGTGTTTCTCACGCCACCCAACTTTCGGGGGGGGGGGGGGGGGGGGGAAGGGGGGCGTGTGAGAGTACGACGTCCGTTGTAAGGAGAATTCATTTTCCTTCGCGCCCCTGCTTAACGCGTACATGACTGTTCCCGCCACCGGCACCCAATAGTAATACATTACCCGCTCGCGACACTCGCCTCGACCACTTTTCCCGCCACTGTACACCTCGGAACCCAACCTCACGGTTCGCCTGGTAACCCGCACTCTGGTCCTCCGCCTCGACATTTCCCAACCTCGGCGCTATGCCCGTAGCGCACCCCAATTTCTCGTGTTACCGTTACCACTCTAAAACGCTATATATTCTTCGCTCATGACTTCACTCAATGTACTGTTTCGCTTCGATAGTGCAATTCTCGCTCGCTTGCTCAATTTATTCGTAACACTTGGTATTCAGAGCCTATAATCTCTTCTCAGATCGCACCCACACCTTCGCTTCCCCACTACCTCAATTGTTGGAAGGGGTAGACGTCTCTCACTGCCCAAGCACCGCCGCTAGAGTGCTCTCTCGTAAGTACGCACGGCCACGCTTAGGTTTTCGCTGAGCTCGCCCAACACCCACGCCGTGGCCAAATTCAACCTCGCAACGCTGACGCAAGAGCGCCTCGACGCGCTCGTACTATCAGAATCCCAACCACTAGACCATTGGGATAAAGGGGCTTGTTTAGTAGCGGGTCAGTGCGCCCACAACCCCCCAGGACAACGAGCCTGTAACCCTTCCCTAGGATCAATCGGGGATCACCAGTGGACCTCTGACACCCCCCCCGCACTGGGATGCCCGAAGTGCACACACTGGGATTCGAACCCGAGACCTTCGCTCTGATACCATGTCAGAATCCCAACCACTAGACCATTGGGATAAAAGGACATGTTAAGTAGCGGGTCAGTGCGCCCACAACCCCCAGGACAACGAGCCTGTAACTCTTCCATAGGATCAATCGGGGATCACCAATGGACCTCTGACACGTACGCCTACTTGAAGAATCAGCACTCGAAATTGCGACACTCACGGCGGAACGCGACTCCGCCCGACAGCAATTAATAGCGAATGCACCCGCCAATGCACCCGTGCAGTCGGATGAGTCGATTGTCATCTCATCCTGCACACCTTCACACCACGACAGCGTGGAACAGCGCTCAGGCGCAGCCAGTGATGGCGCCGCCCAATCGATGCTTGGCATGGAGAGAAACAGGGCCGCTCCAACCACGAATGCACCTCGTGAAGCCCGTCGTCACGTAGAATTTGCAGCAGCGATCGGCAACGACGACATCGTCGCACCAATGCCGCTCAAGCCACAACGCCCGCCCTGCTTCGATCCTAGCCAACGTCTGTATTACGTCGGACGCAACAAAGATACGATATGTTGTTTCGCTGCTGCGGGCCCCCGCCATGGACTGGTGGCGAGTCATCGTGATGTCGCCACGTGCCTATGAGCCGCCGTCGCAAGAGGAAGAGCCCACAGGGCCAGCTTTTACCTGGAGTTCATTCTGCGAAACCGCCCAATACATCACGTGGGATGCGTGGTGCACAGGGCTTCACGAGCGCTTCAAGCCGATTGCGGCTTCTATTTCGGCGCGTCAGAGGCTGCGCACTTGGCGGCAACTCGGGTCGGTTCAAGACTACAACAACGGGTTTCTCGCACTATGTGAGCAATTCGGCTACATTCCGGAGGCGGAGCGAGTGGATCGTTATGTCGGTGGGCTGAACCCGGACATCTCGCACAAAATAATGCTTCGATGGCTTTCGAACTTCAACGAAATCCTAGCGCTCGCCGAGAAAATCGACATCCTACGCCGTCCGAGACCGGGGTTCTACTACGGACATCGCCCTCGGGGACCGACCGAGCATGCCACTGTACACGATGTTGTGGCGAGCGCAGCTACCGCGCCATTCAAGGGGCGCTGCTTCGCTTGCAACAGGCCGGGCTATCGCAAGAGCAAATTGTCAGATTTATATGACATAGCTACTGTAGGCTATAGTGGGGTAGCACATATAGGGTACAGTTGTCTAGGGTTTGCATTTGTACCCAACTTTCCCTTAGTCAATCCATTCTCGTTCAGTTTCTCATGGTATCGGGCAGGTTCCCTTGTGGGAACTGTTCCTAGGGCCCACCACCTTTTTTTTCCTGCCCGAAGCGCACTCTACACTGCCCGAGTCGCGCTCCCCTCTCTCGACCCTGTCGCGCCGCCTTAGCGGCCCCGTCGCGTCGCGCTTGCGGCCCCGTCGCGTCGCCCTTGCGGCCCCTTCACGTCGCGCCGCCCTAGCGGCCGCGTCGCGCCGCCCTCGCGGCCCCGATCCGCCGCCCTCGCGGCTCCGTCGCGTCGCGCCGCCCTCGCGGCCCTTTCACGCCGCCCTCGCGGCCCTTTCTAGCCGCCCTCGCGGCCTCTTCAAGCCGCCCTCGCGACCCCCCCCTCCTAGCCGCCCTAGCGGCCCCGTCGCCTACCCCTGCGGCCCCGGCGCCGCCCTTCCCTGCCTCGGCGCCGCCTCTGCTGGCCCCGTCGCCTACCCCTGCGGCCCCGGAGCTGCCCTTCCCGGCCCCGGCGCCGCCTCTACTGGCCCCGACGCCGCTCCACCCGGCCCCGACGCCGCTCCACCCGGCCCCGCCGCCGCTCCACCCGGCCCCGCCGCCGTCCCCACGCGGCCCCGCCGTCACCACCGAGCCGCCGGCGCCGCCGAGCTGCTGCCGAGCCGCCCGATCCACCCGAGCCGCACGAGCCGCCGCGCCACCTGAGCCGCCCGAGCCGCCGGGTCGCCGAGCCGCCGAGCTGCAGTTGCTGCCGAGCCGCCGTACCGCCGAGCCGCCCGAGCCGCCCGAGCCGCCGAGTCGCCGAGCCGCAGTTGCTGCCGAGCCGCCGTACCGCCGAGCCGCCCGAGCCGCCCGAGCCGCCGAGTTGCCGAGCCGCCGAACCGCCGAGCCGCCGAGCCGCCCTGTCCGGTAAGAGCAGCGCCTCTGTCACTGCACTGCCCTTACCCTACTGTTCGCGCTGCTAGTCTACTGCTGTCATGGCTACCCCTAGTGTCCTCGCTTTTGACGCTGAGGGTCGGGCCATTGACTTTGACGTCTGGGTAGATGACCTGCAGCTTTTCCTACAGTGCGATAGGGCAGACGGTCTCTCCCTCTTTGACCTCACCTCTGGTGCCTCTCCTGCCCCTGCTGCTGATGCCGACGCCACTGTTCGCTCACAGTGGGCCACACGCGATGCTGCTGCACGTCTTGCTGTGCGTCGCCACCTGCCTACCTCTGAGCTTGCGCACTTTAGCCAGTACAAGAGTGCTCAGACCTTGTACGACGCTGTAGTTGCGCGCTACTCCTCCCCTGCCACTGCTGCACTGAGCCGCCTCATGCTACCGTACCTCTTCCCTGACCTTGCTGCCTTTCCCACAGTCGCTGACCTCATTACGCACCTCCGCACTAGTGACACTCGCTACCGCGCTGCGCTTCCTGCTGAGTTCTGCGCCAAGAACCCCCCCCCCCATGTACATCACCCTCTACTACATAGTCACCCGGCTCCCTGACTCCGTTCGCGTAGTCAGGGACCACTTCCTCTCAGTTTGCCCCACCACTCTCACCATTGACCTCCTCGAGAAGGCCCTCCTAGCAGCAGAGAAGAGCATAGTCGCTGTAGGATCCTCTCGTGGTGACCCTCGCACCCCCGTCTTTGAGGGGTGTTCCCCCTCCCCCCTTTTGCCCTCTGTTGCCTCTGCTGCTGCGGCCGACCTCGTTGGTTTCGAGTCGGTCGGCGCTGCGTCTGCCCCGAGCGGGAGACGCCGCACCGGCAAGGGCAAGGGGGGCAAGGGTGCTGGAGGGGCTGGCGGGGGTGGCGGAGGTGGCGGTGGAGGCAGTGGAGGGGGTGGGGGTGGTGGTGGGAGTGGTGGCGGGGGTGGAGGTGTCGGTGGCGGCAGTGGAGGCGGAGGCGGCGGCGGCGGTGGCGGTGGGAGCGGAGGTGGTGGAGGTGGCGGCGGTGGAGGAGGCGGCGGCGGAGGAGGTGGAGCTGGTTGGGGTGGCACTGCGCAGAGGGTCGGCTCCGGTGGTGGTCAGCGCCAGCAGCAGCAGCAGCAGCAGCAGCAGCGCACTCGTGACATCCCCCTCCCTCAGCAGCTCCGTGAGTGGTACGCTGCACGCCAGCGGGGTGGGGGTACTGGTCCGTGCACCTACGTCCTACGCACCGGCGACCGCGCGGGTGAGCAGTGCGGGGGTGCGCACTCCACCCAGCGCTGCTTTGGCCGCCTGACGGACGCTTGGCGTCACCAGTTCCCTGAGGCCACTGAGATCCCCCGCTGGGGCGAGCTGTCTAGGGCGGGTGTAGCTGTCTTTGACCTTGACTTTGATGCTATTCTTGCTGCCATGTATGCTGTGACTATTAGTGATGAGGGTGACTGTTACCGGTGTTTTCCGCCCGACCCGGGCATTGAGACTGCTGCTCTAGGTACTGGTGAGGCTGCTGCTCTAGGTGCTAGCGAGGCTGCTGCTCTAGGTGCTGGTGAGTCTGCTCTCTCAGGTACTGCGTCGGCTTCGGCCTCCCACACCTTCACCCTTGACTTGGGGGCTTCTCGCTCCTTCTTTCGAGACCGCACCACACTCACGCCGCTTGGCCGGCCAGTTGCAGTCTCTCTGGCAGACCCCTCTGGGGGTCCTGTCCTTGCTCACTTCTCCACTGTCCTCCCGTGTCCGGCGGCCCCCTCTGGCACCCTGTCTGGTCTTTACCTCCCCTCGTTCTCTACGAACTTGGTGAGTGGTGCTGACCTACAGGATGCGGGGGTTCATCAGTTCACTCCTGCGAGTCAGCGGGTGACCCACTGCACGGACGCTCGGACAGGCCGACACCTGGCCACGTTTACACGTCGGCCGGGGTCGAGCCTGTACACACTGACCACTGCGTCTCCTCCAGTCACTGCGTCTGGTCAGGTAGCTGCGTTGGGTCAGGTGTTTGCTGCAGCGTCCAGGTCTGGTCCTGAGTCTGCCCCCTGTTCGTGTCGCCTCCTGTCTCACGAGACTCTCCTCTGGCACCACCGCCTTGGTCACCCCTCCCTGCTTCGTCTCCGAGGCATGGCCTCCCGTGTCCTTGTCTCTGGTCTTCCCCGGTCCCTCCCTCCCCTTCCTCCGGGGCCTGGCCCTACCTGCGTCCCCTGTGTCGAGGGGCGGCAGCGGGCTGCCCCTCACTCCTCCCAGTTTCCTCCGACAGAGGCCCCGCTGCAGACGCTTCACATGGACGTGTGGGGCCCGGCCCGCGTCCGTGGACAGGGTCACGAGCGCTACTTCCTGCTGGTGGTTGACGACTACTCGCGTTACACCACAGTCTTCCCCTTGCGCAGCAAGGGTGATGTCACTGAGGTGTTGATCGACTGGATCCGCGCAGCTCGTCTCCAGCTCAGGCAGAGCTTCGGCTCGGACTTTCCTGTTCTGCGTCTGCACTCTGACAGAGGTGGAGAGTTCTCCTCTGGCCTTCTGCGAGCCTACTGTCGTGCACGAGGCATCCGCCAGACCTTCACGCTTCCGGACTCTCCACAGCAAAATGGGATTGCTGAGCGCCGCATTGGCATGGTCATGGACGTCGCCCGTACGTCCATGATGCATGCGGTTGCCCCCCATTTTCTGTGGCCGTTTGCGGTTCGGTACGCGGCGCATCAGATCAACCTTCACCCCAGGGTCTCCATGCCGGAGACCTCCCCAGCTTTGCTGTGGACGGGGAAGGTTGGCGATGCGTCTGCGTTCCGTGTCTGGGGATCTCGGGCGTTTGTCCGCGACTTGTCTGCGGACAAGCTGTCCCCTCGTGCTGCTCCTTGCGTCTTCCTTGGCTTCCCCCCTGACGCGCCAGGGTGGCAGTTCTACCACCCCACCTCTCGCCGTGTTCTGTCCTCCCAGGACGTCACGTTTGACGAGTCGGTCCCCTACTACCGCCTCTTCCCCTACCGCACTCCGTCCCTCCCCCCGCCACCGCTCTTCCTTGTGCCAGGTCCCCCCCCGGTAGACCCCCTCCCCCCTCAGGGTCCTGCCCCTTCAGGTGTGTCCCAGGTAGACGCAGTCGAGCCTGTCGAGGTTACTGGTGACTCTGGTGCTGCTGAGGGTGCTGAGCCTGGGGGTGCTGACTCTGGGGGTGCTGAGCGTGTGGGTGCTACGCCTGGGGGTGCTGAGCCTGAGGGTGCTACTACTGGGGGTGCTGAGCCTGGGGGTGCTGAGCCTTGGGGTGCTACTACTGGGGGTGCTGAGCCTGGGGGTGCTGAGCCTAGGGGTGCTACGCCTAGGGGTGCTGAGCCTGGGGGTGCTACGCCTGGAGGTGCTGAGCCTGGGGGTGCGGAGCCTGAGGGAGCTGGGCCTGCTCGTGTGGCGTCTGGCGGTGCTGAGCCTGGAGGTTCTCCGGGTGCTTCGTCTCGGCGGGAGCCACTCTCTCCACAGGAGCTGCGCGAGTGGTTTGCCCGGCGCTGGAGGCGTGCTGCTGGAGCTGGAGGTTCTTCGGCTGCTGAGGGTGCTGGTGCCGCGGGTCCCGGAGGTGCTCGTACTGGGAGTACTGGAGCTGCTGGGCCTGCGGGTACGACTGGAGCTGGAGCTGCTGAGGGTGTTGGCGCTGAGGCTACTGCTGTCGGTCCTGGAGGCGGTCCTGCTGGGGGTGCTACTGGTGCTGCTGGAGGTACTGGAGCTGGAGGTGCTGCTGGCGCTGGTGCTGCCGCTGGGGGTACTGGTGCTGTCCCTGCTGTGTCTGGAGTCGCCGCGCGGCCTCGGCCGTACTTCGTTCCGCTCCTTCAGCAGGTTCTTGGTCTCCCGCCTTCTACTGGTCCTCCTCCTCCCTTAGAGTGTCCACAGCCTGTCCCGTCACAGTTATAGTTACAGCCGGCCTCCCCACTGCCCGCTCCTTCTCCCTACACTGGTCCTACTGGAGGTCTTGCTGAGCGTCGTGAGCCTGCGTCTCGCCCTGCGTCGCCTGTCCGTCCTGCTCGCACTAGTGGTCGTGGTTCGCGTCAGCGTCCTCCTCCTGTCCCTGGCACGCACCGGATGTCTCTGCGTCCGTCCACTGCTCCTCTGCGTGCCCCTTTGCCTTCTCCTCCTGAGTCCTCTCTTCCTGCTCTTCCCGACCCGGAGTCAGACTCTCTTCGTGCTGCCAGTCCTACTGTCACGCGTCTCCTTGCTACTGTCGTCACTGACCCTTCCTTTGAGTCCACTGCTGCGTCTGCCCTAGTTGCTGAGCTCGTCGACTTTGCTGCTCGCTGTCGTCTAGACTACGCTGCTAGTCTTGTTGATGAGTCTGAGTCTGTCTGTCCTCCGTCCGTCGGGGGTGAGTGTGCCCTTGGCACGGACGTCCTTGAGGACTGGCAGGAGGAGTTCCAGTGTTTGGCTGCTGCTTCACCTCATCTCGTGTCCGTACTGCTTACCCCTGAGGGAGACCCGGATGCACTTGACATCCCGACTCCGCGCTCTTACGTGGAGGCGATAGAGGGTCCCTACTCCTCTCAGTGGCAGGCAGCTATGGACACAGAGATGGCTTCCTGGAAGTCCACAGGCACCTACGTTGACGAGGTTCCCCCGCCTGGGGCGAACATCGTCAGTGGCATGTGGATTTTCAGGGTGAAGCGGTCGCGGGGTTCTCCGCCTGTCTTCAAGGCGCGTTACGTGGCTCGTGGCTTCAGTCAGCGGCAGGGAGTTGACTACTTTCAGACCTTCTCTCCCACCCCGAAGATGACCACTCTTCGGGTACTGCTGCACATAGCTGCTCACCGCGACTACGAGCTGCACTCTCTTGACTTCAGCACTGCTTTCTTGCAGGGCAGCCTGCACGAGGAGATCTGGCTGCGTCGCCCACCTGGCTTCACTGGGTCTTTTCCTCCTGGCACCCAGTGGAGCCTCCGGCGGCCAGTCTACGGTCTCCGCCAGGCACCGCGTGAGTGGCACGACACACTGAGGACTAAACTTGCGGCTCTTGGGTTTGCTCCCTCTACTGCCGACCCGTCGCTGTTTCTGCGCACCGACACTTCTTTGCCGCCGTTCTACATCCTCGTGTACGTCAACGACTTGGTCTTTGCCACAGCAAACACTGCTGGACTCGCCCACGTGAAGTCCGAGCTGCAGAAGAGACACACGTGCACAGACCTGGGTGAACTGCGCAGCTACCTTGGCTTGCAGATCACCCGGGACAGAGCACGCCGCACCATTACCCTGACTCAGTCACACATGGTGCAGCAGGTCCTTCAGCGCTTCGGCTTCACGTACTCCTCGCCTCAGGCCACTCCTCTGCCTACTCGCCACTCGCTCTCAGCTCTGCCTTCGGATGAGTCCGTAGAGTCGAGTGGCCCGTACCCAGAGCTTGTTGGCTGCCTCATGTACCTGATGACCTGCACACGACCTGACCTTGCGTACCCTCTTAGCATTCTCGCACGCTATGTTGCTCCTGGGAGACACAGACCGGAGCACATGGCTGCAGCGAAGAGGGTGTTGCGCTACTTGTGCAGTACGTCGGGCATGGGGCTTGTGCTTGGAGGGCAGAGTCCAGTGGTCCTCACTGGGCACGCAGACGCTTCTTGGGCTGACGACCAGGCTACGCAGCGGTCGTCACAGGGTTACACCTTCAGCCTTGGTTCCGGCTCTGTTTCGTGGCGGGCTACCCGCTCGTCTTCTGTTCTCGGCTCCAGTTGTGAGGCTGAGATCTACGCCGGGGCCATGGCTGCACAGGAGCTTCGCTGGCTCACCTACCTGCTGACTGACCTCGGAGAGCCGCCTCGTTCTCCTCCAGTGCTGTACGTAGACAACAAGGCCATGTTGGCCTTGTGTCGAGAGCAGAGACTGCAGCACAGAACGAAGCACATTGCTCTCCGCTACTTCCTTGCTTGTGAGCTACAGCAGCGTGGTCAGCTGCGGCTTGCGTACGTGGCCTCTGAGGCCAACACTGCTGATATCTTCACCAAGGCACTTGCGCCTTGTGATCATCAGTGCTTCTGTACTCAGCTGGGTCTTGTGCCTACCTTGCCTCACTTGCTCACCCCTTGACCTTGTTTGTACTGTTGCATATATATATACACCTGCTCTTGCTTGTCTAGCCTTATATATATATGTAATCCTGCATGTGAACTGGCCTTGTGGCCTTGAACTTGGGCTCGGAATGTGTGGTGACTTTGTGATCCACCCTGAGCTTGCTTTGCTTTGCTTGACTGGTCTTGTGACCCCTTGTTCTCCCCCACTTTGCCTATGGGGGTGTGTCAGATTTATATGACATAGCTACTGTAGGCTATAGTGGGGTAGCACATATAGGGTACAGTTGTCTAGGGTTTGCATTTGTACCCAACTTTCCCTTAGTCAATCCATTCTCGTTCAGTTTCTCACAAATGCCCAGAGGAGCTAAGGCGCCGCGAAGCAGAGCAAGGGAGGGAGTCTGGGAGGCAGGGAAACGCCAACGGTCAATAGAGATCAGGCCCACTACTGACAAGACTCACTGCTCGCCCGACCTCACTGACCCTCACCGAGTCAATGTACCGATTCACGCAGCCGATCGGGCTCGGCTGAATAAGGAGGGTACAGCGACGGATTGCCCAATACTCATTCATGGGAAAATCCAAGGGGTATCAGTGAAGATTTTTATAGACGGAGGAGCAAGTCACAGCTTAGTTAATACCGCAAATGCACGGAAACTGCAACTGACACTTAGTCGCTGCTTACCGGAGATCGACGCACGCTTAGTTGACGACATGCCTCTGGCCATACGGGAAAAACTGGAGAGAGTAAACGTTAGCTGCGGAGGGAACTTCGGGTTTACACAGGAAATGCTCGCGATGATGCTGGATAGGCACGACATTTTACTGGGACGTGATTGGCTGCGACGCTACAACCTGCGAATTGACTAGACGATGGGTAGCTGCACTATGCGAAGTAGCGGTAACTGGGTTGAACTACCTAGCTAGTAGTCACCTGAGTCTTCAACGGTCCACGTCAATACCATCACAATGAAATGGTCTGTCGCCGCTAGGGCTAACGTGTATGCAGTGGACATCGCATTGGCAGAAGAAGTAGAGCAGCCGAGTGATTTCCAGAAACTCTTGGCAGCTATACCGCCCGAACTACAGGAATTACTGAAACGGTACCCGGAAAATTTTCCCAACAACTTACCGGAGGGACTACCACTTCAGCGAGCACACGACCATCGCATAGAATTAGAACCGAGGGCACAGCCAACCGTACAGCGACAGTTCATACTAACACAGCCCAAGCTTGATGAACTGAGGAAGCAGTTAGATTACTTGTTAGAGAAAAAAACAATCCGACTGAGCTCGTCACCGTTCGTCACACCGATACTGTTCACACCAATGAAAGACCGAGGATTCCGCATGTGCATCAACTACCGCGCACTGAATAGGGTAACAGTCAAATTGCGATACCCCATCCTCTGCTCCAACGAACTGATAGATCAACTGCGAACAGTTTCGAAGAACAACTTACCGGGAGGTTACCATCAGATTAGGGTCGAACCATCAGACTGCGCCAAGACAACTTTTAGAACTAGATACGGGTCATTCGAGTACACTGTGATGCCATTCGGGCTGACCAACACACCGGCGACATTTCAGATGACCATGAACGAGGCGTTTATACCACTTTTAGATAAATGCATGATCGTTTACCTCGACGACATCCGGGTCTACAGTCTGTGCTAGTCATTTGGAAGCAGCGTTTAAGGTTTTAGACGAGCACAGACTACTAACCAAGGATTCCAAGTGCGAGTTTTTCCAAGACAGGTTAGAATTTATGGGCCATCTTATTTCGGAGGCTGGAGTTGAGATCGACTGAAAGAAGCTGGACATGGTCAAAGCGTGGCACCCCCCGATAAACATCACGGAGCTGCAGAGTTTTTTAGGGTTTGTTAATTATGTCCGTCTGTTCGTCCTCGACATGGCACGGTTGACGGCCCCACTGACGGATCTGCTGAAGAAGGGGGTCGCTTTTACGTGGAGGGAGAAAGAGCATGCTGCCTTCTCTGCCCTGAAAACGGTTCTATGTTCACCGCCCGTACTGCGCATCGCCGACCCACACTGCCCATTCAAAGTAGTTACAAAGGCAAGCGACATCGCCATCGGAGCCGTACTGCTACATGATTTTGGCAACGGTTTACAACCCATCGCCTACAAGTTACGAAAACTGCATCCACCCGAAAAAAATTACCCAATACGCGACCGCCAAATGCTCGCGATCGTGCATGCATTCAAGGTCTGGCGCTGTTACTTGACCGGCGCAGACGTGACTGTACAGACAGACCACAAATCTCTACAGTACCTCCGCGCACAGCCCTACCTCAACCCACGACAGGTCCATTGGCTCGACTTCCTCGAGTCCAATTTCCACTACACGGTCACCTACAAAAAGGGAGCATCGAACATCGCCGACGCACTGACCCGCACCACGGCCCAAATACATGCCATACTACTCGCCTAGACCAGCCCATTGCTTACAGGTCTATTTACCCACGGCTACCAAAAAGACCCATTCTTCACCGGAGGAAATTCGCAGCAGCAAAAGGGGTTTATTACGTAAAAGCCGGTACCGATTGCATCTGGGTACCGGGCTACACGTTACTACTGGAATTACTACTACAAGAGGCATATGACGGAGTTACCTCAGGTAGAAAAAAACGGCAGCAGCTGCAGCGATATTACTACTGGCCCGAGATCCTGACCAATGTGCACTGACATGTGGCATCGTGTCCCACCTGCCAGCTCATGAAGTTGGCGCGACAGTGGCCGGCATGACAGTTGCAGCCGATACCACCCCTAGAGCGTACTTGGCAACAGGTGACGATGGACTTCGTCACGGGGTTACCAGCCAGAGCAAGTGGGAACGATGCGATCCTGGTCATTGTCGATCGGTTGACGAAGATGGCACATTTTGCAGCCTGCAAAAAACCAGCCATCGCCAAAGAAATAGCCCGACTCTTCATCTCCACCGTCGTTCGACTGCACGAGATACCAGCAGCAATCATCAGCGACCGCGACACGAAATTTACCACCAACTTCTACCAGAACCTGGGGAAACAGTTTGGCACACGACTACATTTTTTTTCATCGTACAACCCCGAAAGCGAAGGACAGACAAAACGGACAAATCAAACCATGGAATAGTTGATTCGAGCCACATGCGACGACCCGTCAACATGGGAACAACAACTGCCACTCATCGAATTTGCATACAGCAACTCCACAGCAGCCACAACGCAACAGTCACTGTTCTACCTCAACTACGGACAGAAACCCACAGTGCCCATGACCCCGTATTCCGACAATCCGGTACCACGCGCGCAACAATTCGCGGAAATTCTACAGGCAGCACGGACCCGAGCAGCAGACGCAATAAAAAAAATAGAACATAATCGCTACCGTCACCGCCGTCCTGTCACATACCAGCCCGACGATCTTGTTCTACTCGACACCCAGAACCTCCGCCTGCCCGTCACCCCAAAACTCCGCCCCCGATATTGCGGGCCATTTCTCATCAGCCACATGATCACCCCTGTCACCGCCCATCTCCTCCTCCCAGCTGACCGGTACGTCAGCCCGTCATTCCACGTCAGCTTGCTCAACCCATACGTCCCATCCACCAGCCAATTGCCTCGCACCATCCCAGCCTGACACGATCGCCAACAGAGCCAATCATCATGCCCGAAAAAAATTACTAAGCCACCCAGTTCGTGACCCACATGGAGCTCGCAGGATCGAATTTCTGATCCGCTATCTGCGCAGCCGAAAAACCCGAGATGTACATGGACTCTCGTAAGGAGGGCCTCCTTGGGGAAGGGGGTAGTGTAAGGAAAATTCCCTTTCCTTACTTTGCGCCCCTGCTTACCGCGTACATGTTTCAGAGGTCCACTGGTGATCCCCAATTGATCCTAGGGAAGGGTTACAGGCTCGTTGTCCTGGGGGGTTATGGGCGCACTGACCCGCTACTTAACAAGCCCTTATATCCCAATGGTCTAGTGGTTGGGATTCTTACATGGTATCAGAGAGGTCTCGGGTTCGAATCCCAGTGTGTGCACTTCGAGCATACTAGTGCGGGGGGGTGTTAGAGGTCCACTGGTGATCATCGATTGATCCTAGGGAAGGGTTACAGGCTCGTTGTCCTTGGGGGTTATGGGCGCACTGAACTGCTACTTAACAAGCCCTTTTATCCCAATGGTCTAGTGGTTGGGATTCTCACAACATGAATGTTGGGTTGTGCGCCTTGGTGGAAGCTTAGGGGATGGTGTAGGCTGCTGCACCTCCTCCTCGGTATCACCTCTCTCAGCTACAGGGGCCTCCCCTTGCTGCATTACTTCTTCCACATCTGCTGCCTCCCCTTCAGCACCTCCCAAGTCATGTGACACCTCTGTCAACTCTGAAGATGAGGACAACTCGATGGGAATGAGAAGTGGGTCGTTCGTTCCCACCTCTATTCCAAGCGGAACGGTGACCTTGCTCCTCCCCCGCTCCGACCACTCCTTGCACATGAGCCCCTCCATGAACTTGGCATCTCTGGTGGTGAAGACGGTGTTGGATTTTGGGTCCCACATGAGCCAGCCCTTGCTCCCCCGTGCAAGACCCAAATGAACAGCCCACACCGCCGCTGCTTGAAGCTTGTCACGCTTCTCCTTAGGGACATGCACGAGCCCCATGCACCCGAAGACACGAAGCATGTCAACCAGGGGCTTCTTGCCACTCCACTTCTCCATAGGGACCCAATGCTGACCTCCCACATGAGTCAACACCCGGTTCTTGATGACGGTAGCATGACGAATAGCGAGGGGCCAGAACCGCAAGGGTAGACCCGAGTCCACCAAAATCGTTCTCCCGCCCTCTATGATGGTCCGGTTCGCTCTCTCTGCCACGCCGTTGGATTGAGGGGTGTAGGCCGTGGTGAGCTGCTGCTTGATGCCATGCCGCTTCAACCAGCTCCGGAACTCCGCTCCCAAAAACTCCCCACCACGGTCGCTACGAATCGCCTTCACCCGCTTGCCGCTCTCTCGCTCCACCATGGGCAGCCACTCTTCAATGATGACCCTTGCAGCATCACTCTTATTTGCAAGTGGAAAAGACCAGGTGAGCCTTGTGTAATCATCCACCATAGTCATGGAATACAGGGCCCCACCATCTCCCTTCACCTTCATGGGCCCCACAAGATCCACATGCACGAGCTCCACCGGGTCACTTGACTGCCCCACCGTCGAATGGAAGGGAAATCGTGAGAACTTGCTGGTCAAGCAAGTCTCACAAGAGCCCACCTCCTTGGGCTCCCCCTTTATCCTCAACCCCTTGACTCTTTCCTCCTTAAACAGCTGCTGTAACTGAGGTAGCGCCACGTGGACAAAGCGACGGTGTGCGGTGAGCCAATCCGTCTCACCCGTGCTAGGAGTTACACTTGGTAGCGCAACCCCCCCATGCACAAGCAGTCCACCATCACTGCCATCACCACCTCCTCCACTGGTTACGTGGCTTGCATGCCCTCCTCATAGAGCTTCAGCAGCCAAGCGCGCAGCCGCCTCCTTCCATGGGAGCACCGGTATCTCCCACATGGACCGGTGCATGTCCTTGCCGCCTCGGAGGTCCCACAACACGCGCCCATCCAGAGTTGCCTTGAACACCTTTGTGCCCATCATCTCCATCTTCATCCTTGCCTCACTCAATGCCTTGGTAGAGAGAAGGTTGGCACATAGTCCAGGGACAAGGAGAACACGCTTCAGCCCCACAAGCCTCCCATCCGCACCCATAAACATGGCTCTCCCCTCGCCACGCACGGGTACAACTTGGCCGGTGGCTGAAACAACGGTGGCTGCCTTTGATGGCCTGACTTCATCCAGCAGATCCTCTCGGTTCGTCATGGTCATGAAGTCTCCTGTGTCGATGACCCAATGGGAGGAACGGTGAAGAGCAACCTTGCTGGCCGGTACAACCATGTCCTCGGAGCATGCCTCTCCTACATGGTAGAACATGCCGCCATGTCCGCCGGCACCTCCATCGCCCTCCTCACTGCCCATGCCTTCTCCCATAGCTCCATGAACACCCTTAGAGCCCTCAATTTATGGCTGACCAGGCCTCCAACCATCAGGTAGCTTGCGACACTTAAACCATGGGTGACCTTCCACATGGCAATACCAACACTTGCCGCCACACCGCTTGCCTCCCTTGTTGCTACGCTTCCCTCCCGAATACTGCTCCCCTCCACGGCCTTGCCTTTCTTGCTGCCACGTCCCTTGAAGCCTTTCATGCCATAGGCAGAGCCTCCACCTTCACCGGCAGCGGCAGTCAGCTCCTTCCTCCGAAACTCCTCTTGAAGGACTTGGGCACGGATCCATTCAAGGGACCATGAGTCCTTCATGCCATTGAGGTTGACCACCAAGGGGCCCCACGACTCCGGCAGCAGGGAGAGAGCCTTGTAGCACTTGATATTTTTAGGGTAGTCCACACCAGCAGCAGAGAGCTTCACATAGAGGTCCCGGAGTTGATCGAACGCTCCTTGCACGGCATCACCCTCGTTGATCTTCACCGCATGGAGTTGTCATTCGAGCACCACCACCATCGCTTCGCTGCTGGGGGCATGGACATCCTTCAATATTTTCCATGCCTTGGGACCACACTGGATATCCTTGATGAGATGCTTGACGTGGTGCAGCTGGTTGGATGAGAGGCATTGAGAGAGAAGGAAGAATCCATCCTTGGATCGGCGATCCCATTCCTTGGTCGCTCCTTCGCTCGCAGGCCTCTTCAATTCTCCATCCATCACTTCAAGCAGCCCATAATGGTTTAATAGGAGCTCCATCCTGAAGCTCCATGATGCCCAATCCTCCCCAGAGAACTTCTCTAGGTTGAATGCCTTCACATCATCCTTGGCTGGTGATGAAACGGATGCTATTGGTGCAGATCCGCCTACAACGCCTCTTCCTGCTTCCCCAGCGCCTCTCACGCCACCACTGCCACTAGGACCAGCTGGAGCAGAACCTTCAGCCTCCATATTGACCCAGGAACAGAGAAGAACCGCTCTGATACCACTTGTTATAGTCTAGAGTCCACTTAGGGGTCGTAGATGTCCTTGAAACAACCTATGCAGAATCTGATGACTTCGAACCGCCTCTGTTCAAAACGCCGTCACGATCAGCTCCGATAACAAACGAGGCTGAAACGTTAGCTTCAGGTGTCTGCTTTTCAACGGTATGCTTGCTTTCATCAGAGATGTATGCGCTACGCAGTGAACCAAAACGTAAGCTCGGCTCTGAAAACTTGTAGTTTCATTGATGCAAGGAAGAGGTTGAGTACAACATTGCCTAGGGGACTCTTAAGGGGGTGGGATCATCCTGGGAACTCAGAGAAGGTTGAGTCCTAGGGGAGAAAGGCTAGAGAAGGATGGGAAACTTCCTAGCTAGGTCAGAAAAGCCAACCACACTTGGATGTTCAGAGCTGTACTCAAGGCTACCAATAGTGAGTCAAGCCAACCATGAGTCAGCTTGTCTTCCCACTTGCACCCTCTTGCAAGCTGCTTCCAGGAAGACCCCACTTCTTAAAAGGAGGGTGGTAGAGTCCCACTTGACCACCTGTACTTCTTGTCTCATTCTCTGTCCCTGCACCATTGGCATGACAACAATGAAAGGGTGGCAAGGGAAATGCTGCCAACAGTGCACCATGACTACGGAACAGTAACTTTCGACAGCTGTCACGTGCTGCTCCGATGCTGGGTTGTCTTGAAACTCGGTGACCACCTGGAAAACACGGCAAAGGACTGCCAGACCGATTTTCAGACCAATCAGAGCTTGGTAGATGAGTCAGCAGCCGAAATGGTGAACTCGGGTGTTACCAAAAAAGAGTAACACACACTTCCGGGATGCCATAAGTCTTGAAACTGAAAATGTTGCCATGCCTTGTAAACTGCTTCAACAATTCTGAAACTTTGAGGGTGTGAAGAACACATGTTCAAGCACCTCCCCACAAAATTCCAGAAGCTGAGCAGGCTTGTAGGTTGAATGGGAGTGCGATGACTGTGCCACTATAGTGCTTTGGCACAACATATAGCCTACACAATTGTAAGCAAAATAATATTCTGACACACCCCCATAGGCAAAGTGGGGGAGAACAAGCGGTCACAAGACCAGTCAAGAGAAGCAAAGCAAGCTCAGGGTGGATCACAAAGTCACCACACAGTCCGAGCACAAGCAAAGGGCCACAAGGCTGTCAAACATATATGCTTAGTTATATCTAGGCTTAGTTCATGTGTTTACATTTGTCTAGGCTATAGTGGGTTTAGCCTTAGGGGGTACAGAATTCTCTCGACATTCTACTTGTACCCTTCCTTGTTTCCTAGTCGACCATTCTCACCTAAGGATTCTAACATGGTACTAAGAGCAACTAAGTCTTAGGACCTAGTCTCAATGGGCCCACCACCTACTGCACTACCCGTACCTAGCCCGTCGACTTTGTCGCCCGCGCCCGGCCCGTACCTAGCCCGTCGCCCGGCCCGTACCTAGCTCGTCGCCTCGGCCCCGCTGGCCCCGTCGACTTTGTCGCCCGCGCCCGGCCCGTACGTAGCCCGTCGCCTCGGCCCCGCTGGCCCCGCCGTCTTCGTCGCCCGCGCCCGACCCGTACCTAGCTCGTCGCCAGGCCCGTACGTAGCCCGTCGCCTCGGCCCCGCTGGCCCCGCCGTCTTCGTCGCCCGCGCCCGGCCCGTACCTAGCTTGTCGCCCGGCTCGTACCTAGCCCGTTGCCCGGCCCGTACGTAGCCCGTCACCTCGGCCCCACTGGCCCCGTCAACTTCGTCGCCCGCGCCAGGCCCGCACCTAGCCTGTCGCCCGGCCAGTACCTAGCCCGTCGCCTCGGCCCAGCTGGCCCCGCCAACTTCGACGCCCGCGCCCGGCATGTACCTAGCCCGTCGCCCGGCCCGTACCTAGCCCGCGCCCTGCCTCGTCTCCTGCCTGCGCCCGGCCCGTACCTAGCTCGTCGCCCGGCCTGTACCTAGCCCGTCGCTCGGCCCGTACCTAGCCTCGGCCCTCTAGGCCCCTTGTTTGGCCCCTCGGCCCCCTAGGCCCCTCGGCCCCCCCTAAGGCCCCCCAGGCCCCTTGTTTGGCCCCGCGGCCCCTACTTTGGCCCCTCGGCCCTCTAGGCCCCTTGTTTGGCCCCTCGGCCCCCTAGGCCCCTCGGCCCCCCTAAGGCCCCCCAGGCCCCTTGTTTGGCCCCGCGGCCCCTAGGCCCCTCGGCCCCACCTCAAAGCCTGGCGCCCGGCCCCCCGGCCCTACTTTGGCCCCTCGGCCCCCTAGGCCCCTTGTTTGGCCCCTCGGCCCCCTAGGCCCCTCGGCCCCCCTAAGGCCCCCCCGGCCACGTGTTAGGCCCCCCGGCCCCTACTCAGAGACCGGCACCCGGCCCCCCCCGGCCCCTTGTTTGGCCCCTCGGCCCCCTAGGTCCCTCGGCCCCCTGTTTGGCCCCGCGGCCCCCCAGGCTCCTCTGCCCCTATGGCGTTGCTTCGGGTTCTCCCGTTCGACCCGGAGGGCAGACCTGTAGCATTTGACACGTGGCACGACGATCTGCAACTGTACCTACTGAGCGACAGTCGGGACAGTGTCTCGCCGTTTGACCTCGTGTCCGGTGCCGCTCCAGCCCCTCCCGCCACAGCTGACGTTTCGACTCGTTCCCACTGGCTCTCTCGTGATGCTACTGCCCGCTTGGCCATTCGCAACCACCTGCCCGCAACAGAATGTGCTCACTTTGGCGAGCACAGGACAGCACAGGCCTTGTACGACGCTGTCGTTGCTCGCTACTCCTACCCTGCCACTTCTGCTCTTGGCAGACTGCTACTGCCCTACCTGTTCCCTGAGCTGTCGGCTTTTGCCACAGTAGCGGACCTGGTTACCCACCTGCGCACTAGCGACGCCCGCTACCGCGCTGCCGTTCCTGCTGAGTTCCTTCCCACGAACCAGCCCCCCATGTTCATCACCCTCTACTTCATAGTCACTCGCCTCCCTGACTCCCTTCGCTCTGTCAGGGACCACTTCCTCACCCTCGACCCCACTTCCCTCACTGTTGACCTCCTCGAGCAGCATCTCCTCGCAGCTGAGACTAGTGCAGTTGCTGTGGGTGCTGCTCGTGGCACCCCGCGCTCACCCTTCTTTGAGGGGTGCTCCCCCTCCCCCCTTTCCTCCTCCTTCGCCTCTGCTGCTGCTGCAGACGTCTCTGTTCCTGAGGACGTCGGTGCTGCTTCGACTAGTACGAAGCGCCGCAACAGCAAGGGCAAGGGTGGCCGGGGTAGTGGAGGAGGCAACGGTGGAGGTGGAGGTGGCAGTGGGCGTGGCAGTGGGGGCAGCGGTAGAGGAGGCGGAGGCGGTGGAGGTGGTGGCGGCGGTGGAGGCAGCGGAGGGGGTGGCGGCAGTGGAGGCGGTGGGACCAGTGGTAGTCGGTCTGGACCTCAGCGTGGAGGCCCTGGTGGCAGTCGGGGCCAGCAGCAGCAGCGTCGGAGCGAGACTCAGACGCCTCAGCAGCTCCGTGAGTGGTTGGTTCAGCGTGGGGCGGGCGAGGGTAGTGAGACCTGCCCGTATGTCATTCGCACGGGTCCCCGTGCGGGCAAGACATGCGGGCGGTTTCACACTGAGCGCCGCTGCTTTTCCCGCCTTGACGACGCCTGGCGCACTGAGTTTGGTGATGACGTCGAGCGCCCTCGCTGGGCGGAGTTGTTTAGGTCGGGAGTTGCCATCTTTGACCTAGACTTTGATGTTATTATCTCTGCCATGTATGCTTTGTCTTTTAGTGCTGAGGGTGACTGTTACTGGTGTGTGCCGCCTGACCCAGGTATAGCCACTGCTGCTCTAGGTGCTAGTGCGTCTGGTACTCCCCCTGGTACTGCGCCTGCTGAGGCCCTGCACACCTTCACGTTAGACTCCGGCGCCTCGCGCTGTTTCTTTCGTGACAGCACCACTCTCACTCCTCTTCCTGCACCTGTTCCGGTCAGACTGGCTGATCCCTCTGGGGGCCCGGTCGTTGCCAGTTCCTCCACTGTCCTCCCGTGTCCGGCGGTTCCGTCCGGCTCTCTGTCAGGTCTTCACCTCCCCTCGTTCTCTACGAACTTGGTGAGTACCGCTGCCCTTCAGGATGCGATGGTCACTACCACCACTCCTGGGGGTCAGCGTGTGTCGATCTGCACGTGCACGCGGACGGGGCGTCACCTGGCTACGTTCACTCGTCGGCCAGGGTCGAGTCTGTACACACTGGCTACCAAGCCTCCTCAGGTCGCTGCGTCTGCTCAGGTGTCCGCGTCAGGTCAGGTAGCCGCCGCTTGCTCGTGTCGCCTCCTGTCGCACCAGACTCTTCTTTGGCACCACCGCCTGGGTCACCCCTCCCTGCCACGCCTTCGTGGCATGCACTCCCGTCTCCTTGTCTCTGGTCTCCCCAGGTCTCTGCCTCCCCTGCCGCCCTCGCCTGCCCCGCCCTGTCTTCCTTGCGTCGAGGGACGGCAGCGCGCCGCTCCTCACTCCTCCTGGTTTCCCCCGACGACTGCTCCCCTGCAGACCCTCCACATGGACGTGTGGGGCCCAGCCCGCGTCAGTGGACAGGGCCGCGAGCGCTACTTTCTGCTGGTAGTTGACGACTACACGCGATACACCACAGTCTTCCCCTTGCGCAGCAAGGGTGAAGTCTCTGCTGTCTTGATCCCTTGGATCCGCACAGTCCGTCTCCAGCTGCGTGCGCGTTTCGGCCAGGACCTTCCTGTCCTGCGTCTGCACTCTGACAGAGGTGGTGAGTTCTCCTCCGACCTCTTGCGGGACTTTTGTCGTGGGGAGGGCATCACCCAGTCGTTCATGCTTCCGGACTCCCCTCAGCAAAATGGGATTGCTGAGCGCCGCATTGGCTTAGTCATGGAGGTCGCTCGTACCTCCATGATTCATGCAGCCGCTCCCCATTTTCTGTGGCCATTTGCGGTCCGGTACGCGACGCATCAGCTCAACCTTTGGCCCCGTGTCTCCTTGCCGGAGACCTCGCCCACACTGCGTTGGATGGGGAAGGTTGGCGATGCGTCGGTGTTCCGGGTCTGGGGTTCTCGTGCCTTTGTTCGCGATACGTCCGCGGACAAGCTCTCCGCCCGCGCTATTCCCTGCGTCTTCCTTGGCTTTGTCCCTGATGCGCCTGGCTGGCAGTTTTACCACCCCGCCTCGCGCCGTGTCCTCCCTTCTCAGGACGTCACGTTCGACGAGTCGGTTCCCTTCTACCATCTCTCCCCCTACCGCTCTGCCCCTTCCCCGCCCCCGCCGCTTTTTCTTGCTCCCGGTCCGCCTCCGGTAGACCCCCTCCCGCCCCAGGGTCCTGCTCCCTCGGGAGTGTCTTAGGTAGACCCTCTCCCTGTCCAGGTAGCTGTCGTCTCAGGTGCTGCTCCAGGTGCTGCGTCTGGGGGTGCTGCGTCTGGGGGTGCGGAGCCTGGGGGTGCGGGGTCTGAGGGTGCTGGGTCTGGGGGTGCTGAGCCTGAGGGTGTTGAGCCTGGGGGTGCTGAGTCCGAGGGTGCGGAGCCTGAGGGTGCTGAGACGGAGGGTGCGGAGTCTGGAGGTGCTGAGCCTCGGGGTGCTGCTTCGTCTGGAGGTCCTACTGGGGCTTCACCGCGACTGTCCTCGCAGCAGCTGCGTGAGTGGCTTGTTCAGCGCGCACACCAACGGAGTGTGGCTCCCAGAGCTGGCGAGCCTGGAGGCGCTGGAGCTGGAGGTGCTGCTGTTACTACTGGAGTTGGGGACCCTACGAAGCCTGGAGCAGCTGGCACTGGAGGCGCTGGAGCTACAGGAGCTGGAGCTGTTGACCCTGGTGCTGGAGGTGCTAGAGGCACTGTGTGGCCGCGCCCGTACTTCGTTCCCCTGCTTGAGCAGGTTCTTGGTGTCCCATCTTCTCCTGGTCTTCCTCCTCCCTTCCTGTGTCCACCTCCTGACCAGTCGCAGCCGCCGTTACAGCCAGCCTCCCCACTGCCTGTTCCCTCTCCTTACACTGAGCAGTCCGGAGGTCTTACAGAGCGTCGTGAGCCTGCGTCTCGTCCTGTCTCCCCTGTTCGCACTGCTCATCGCGCTCCTCATTCACGTCCTCCCCCTGTCCCAGGCACGCACACCATGGCACTCCATCCTTCCTCTGTTCCACTGTGTCTTCCACTGCCTGCTCCTCCTGAGTCCTCTCTTCCTGAGGTCCCTGGCCCTGAGTCTGACCGAGCGCATGCTGCCAGTCCTACTGTCGCTCGTCTCCTTGCCACTGCTGTCACTGACCCGTCCTTTGAGTCTGCTGCAGCTTCTGCTCTCGTTGCTGAGCTACTTGACTTTGCTGCTGCCTGCCGTTGTTGGTGCAACCCTACGGTTTGCACTCGGCTTGTTGTCCGTGTGCGTGAATGTGTGTGTGTATGGAATGGTATGAGGGCATGGGATAATATATATTTCATGCTTATAATTGTGTGTGAATGTTGAGTCATGATGTCGAGTGTGTGTGTCGAGTCAATAGCGAGTTATCGCTAGACGCGTGTTACGCGGTCGTTTGTGTCTCGCGCGCGGTTTCTATTTTGTCGTGCGTGGTTTCTATTTTGTCCTGTGTCGAACGTTCGGCGTGTCGCAGGTGTGTGCAGCAGACCCATCAAGAACTCAAGGATGAGTTTGTGATGAAGAGCCCGAGCCTTGGTGTCAAGCCTCAAGTGATTTCGAAGCTTGCCAAAAGGGTACACCTCAAGATATTGAAGATAGTTACATTACTTTGTGTAGTGTAACATTTCACTTGGTGTAGGCCCTAGTGAAGGGTAGTTTCGAGACCCTTCGTGGTTGGGGACAGTGTGGCACTGTTCCACATCACTGTACCTCGGCTCTTGGGGTTTGTAGGAGCTGGGAGTCATTCCCAACTCGTAACTCTTCCTATCTTGTGTTCTAAGACTATAGTGGCTGCCATAGTACCGTTCGTTCAAACCGACGCTGTGTCGTCAATTCTTTATCAAATCGTGCAATCTAAATTGCTAATTGTAGACGACGTGAAGACGCTCCAGATCCAATTTGAATCAGGTCATTTGCAGCTGTGAGCAGAACGCTATCAACGTTTGAATCCGCTGTGCAGAAATCCGTCTGTGCTCTCTATCTTTCGTTTTAGGCACATTCAAGCCTATTGTGACTATAACAAGTGGTATCAGAGCCCCTTGGAGCATTTTTGACAATGTCTGGACCTGAGGAAAGGGGTGGCAGAGGTGCTGGTGGCAGTGGAGAAGCTCAAGCTCAAGGCCAACCCCGTGATTCAGCCATGGCGCCCATGCAACCAAGTCTTGGCCCACCTAGGGATGAGCCTAGGGTGTTTGGGCTTGACAAGTTCAACGGTGACAACTTTGCTGAATGGTCCTTCAAGATGGAGAACATCTTTGACCACTATGACCTGCTGGAGGTGATGGAAGGAACGGAGAAGCGCCCCGAGAACGACCCGGAGAAGAGCCCGTGGGTGCGGAAGAGCGCACAAGGCTATCTCTTACTTGGGCAAGCGTTGGGGAGCAGTCAGATCCGTCACATCAAGCCATTCCAGCGTGAACCAGAGAAAGGACCAAAGGCATGGGCTGCTCTCAAGGGTGTACATGCTCCTGCAACAGCGGCGGTAGCGGTGGTGTTGGAACGGCAAATGGCGGCACTACGAATTGAAGAAGACGAAGCGGTTGAAGAAGGGGTGCAGAAATTCTTCGACTTGTTGACGCGGCTTGAGGGAGCTGATTTGAACTACAGTGAGCTCCAAAAGAAGACCAAGTTGCTGGCCTTACTCCCAGAGTCATGGTCCTCGCTCATCATCAACCTTAATCGCGACTTGCCCCGCCTCTCGCTTGAAGACGTGAAGCGAGCTATCCTTCAAGAGGATTTCCGCCGCCGTGAGTTGGCGAGTGCGGATGGCGCTGGGGCAGCGAGCATCGGCCGTGGATATAGTCGAGGAAGAGGCAGAGGACGAGGGGGAGGAAGGTTTGGTGGCAGCAACTTCGGCGGAGGCCGCAGGAGTGGCGGTTACGGCAGCGACGACAAGAGCTACGGACGCGGTCGCGGCCGATTCGACGGCGAGTGTCACTATTGCCACAAGAGCGGACACATGTGGCGCGACTGCTACAAACTCCCTGATGGTTGGACCCCTGCTCAAGGCCAAGAGGGTAGAGGAGCAGGAGGAGGGAGAGGACGAGGCCGTGTAGGCCGTGGCGGTCGCGGTGGCGGAGCTGCAAACATGAAGAGCGGAGACAACGACAAGGACCCGAGCGACGATCGATACCCGGGTCTATTCTACTTCGTGTCAACGCAAGTACCGGCTGGTCCAGAGAAGGATGAAGGCTTTGAGGAGCCAGCAGCTGTGGGGAAGGTGACCCTACACCCCCTGGACTATTGGGTGATTGATAGTGGCGCTACCTATAGCATGACACCTCGCCCGGACTTGCTCACCGAACTCGAGCCGTCACCGGTGAAGCATGTCACATCGGCTTTGGGGCAGCGAGCAGAGGTGAAAGGCATGGGCAAGGCCATGTTCAAGGGTGCTGATGGGAAGATGGTGGGCCTCAAGAACGTGCTTTGGGTGCCCAGCCTTGCTGCAAACCTGATTTCCGTGCGGCGGTTGGCAAAGGCCGGCATGGACACGAACTCGAAGGGAGCCAAGACCTACACCGCAAGGCTTGGCGATCGAATTCTTTGGGACCTTCATGAGGACAGGGATGTCTACAACGAGATGTGGCAGATCCCAGTGGTCCCTATGCCTAAGGAGAGGCAAGTGGCAGCAAGCATCAGCACCAAGGATGGAGCGGTCGGTAGCGACGATGGCGCGAACGGTCGCGCTAAGGAGAATGAGCTCAAGAAGAGCAAACCTGGAGGGACCAGCAAGTTCAGTGAACCTAAGGAGAGTGGTGCAGCAACCAAGGAGCAGCAAAAGGGTGAGGAGAACCCAGAGGCAGCAGCGGAGGAGGACTACGGAGAGAGTATGTGGGGCGCTATTGCGAGCGCGGCATTCTCCAATCCAACTTCGGCTACGGGGGAGTGTGATTGGCTCACCTTGCATCGGCGCATGGGGCATGTGGCCCTGCCCATCTTGCAGCAGCTAGTGAAGAATGAGATGGTTGCTGGCATACGTGTGAAGGGGGAGCCCGATGAGGTGCTTGGCTGCCCGACGTGCATTCAAGCCAAGTTCACCCGGTTTCCGTTCCCTAGTTCGGAGGCAACGGCAAAGGCACCGCTTGATGAGGTGGTGATGGACGTGGTGGGCCCCCTGAAGCTTGGAGCTGCTGGAGCTGAGTATTTTCTCACCATTGTCGACGTCTACACCCGCATGACTTGGGTGTACGTGCTGGCCAAGAAGAGCGACGTGGCTGAAACGTTGAAGACGGATTGGTTCCCGATGGTGGAGCGGCAACAAGACCGTCTAGTCAAGTCAATCCGCACCGATCGAGGGGGAGAGTTCCTGAGCAAGGAGTTTGGGTTGTGGCTGAAGAAGAATGGTATTCGGCACTCCCTCACCATGCCATACTCCCCTGCAATGAACGGCATCGCCGAGCGAGCGAACCGCACAATCACGGAGGCGGCACGCGGGTTGCTCATTGAAGCCGGGCTACCCGACTATTTCTGGCCTGATGCGGTGCGGAGCGCGTGTGTGGCCAAGAACAGAGCCTTGACTCATGTGGGAGCAGACAAATGGGTGCCCTATGTGGAGTGGCTAGGAAGGAAGCCAAAGGTGGATATGCTTCGGGTGTTCGGGTGCATGTGCATGGCGCTCGTGCCTAAGCATCTTCGGCACAACAAGCTTGGTGCCAAGGCGGTGTGGGCCGTGCACTTGGGCATGGCTCAAAACAGCAAGGGATGGCTTCTTTGGGACCCATTCACCAAGAAGTTCTTGGTGAGCAGGGACTGCAAGTTCATGGAGAACTTCATGTACAAGGATTGGAAGGCGGAGAATGAGGCGAAGATAGGCGTGCGGTTTGGGGAGGTGAAGAGTTCCGGTTTGGAGCATGTGGAGCTGCCTTTGGAGCTGAGCAGCGGCAGCACAACCACAAGGCAATCCTCCCTTGTGAATGGGGGAGAGGAGGCCAATGATGCAGAGGAAGAAGAGGAGGAGGTGCAGCAAGTGAGCGAGCGTGCACCGTCACTCCCTTCCCGTACTACGAGTGCTCCACGGATTCGAGCCACACCGCAGCAACGCCAAGGCCTTCAAGTCCCTGCAGCTGAGGAGGAAGGAAGGGGGAAGAGGAGAGTTCAACCCCCTAATAGGCTGACCTATGATGCGCCGGGAAAGCAGGGCAAGACAGCCCTGGCCGGAGCGGCAATGATGGTCGGAGACGACGAGGAGAGTGACTACGAGGAGTGTGCCTTCGCGTTCTTCTCTCCGGTGGAGATGCCGGGAGAACCAGCAACTCTCAAGGAGGCTTTGGAGAGTAGTGATGCTGAGGAGTGGAAGAAGGCCATGGAGAGTGAGCTGAAGAGCATCGAGGAGAATGACACGTTTGAATTGGTGGAGCTACCGGAGGGGCGTACGGCGATAACGTCCAAGTGGCTCTTCAAAATCAAGTCGGATGCCGATGGCAAGATCGAGCGCTACAAGTCTAGGCTTGTAGCCAAGGGGTACCAGCAGAAGGAGAAGGTGGACTTCAAGGAGCTGTTTGCCCCTGTGGTGAAGCCGACGACGCTGCGAACCCTATTCGCGGGAGCCGCCATCAAAGGATGGGTAGTAAAGCAAATGGACATCGTAACGGCATTCCTTAACGGCATCCTTGAGGAGGAGATTTTTATGGCGCAGCCAGAGGGGTTTGATGATGGTAGTGGCAGAGTGTGGAAGCTGAAGAAGGCCCTCTATGGGCTGAAGCAGGCCCCTAGGCAATGGTACATGAAGCTGCGCGAAGTGTTGGAGGGGATCGGCTTCACTCCCTCAACGGCCGATCACTCCTTGTTCATGCTTGGCGAGGGGGAGCAGAGGAGTTTCATGGTGGTTTATGTGGATGACATCCTCATTTTTTCACCCTCTTCTGACCTTGTGAAGGAGGTGATGCTGAAGCTTCAAGACAAGTTCAAGTGCAAGGCCCTTGGTGACGTGAGCTTCTACCTTGGGCTCCACATCGAACGAGATGTGGAGAAGCGGTGCATGCGGGTGCATCAACGAAAGTACCTGGAGGCATTGGCTGCCAACTTTGGGCAGAGTGAAGGCCATGTGGCTACACCCTTTCCCTCTGGGTTCAAGTGTGTGAAGGGACCAGAGGAGGAGAGCGTTGGTGAAGAGGAGAGGCGCCGATTTCACTCTTGGTGGGCAGCCTCATGTATGCGGCGGTAAACACCCGACCGGACGTCGCGTTTGCTACCGGGCAGCTGGCTAGGGTTGTGCAATGCCCTAATGAGGAGCAGGTAGCAGCTGGAATGAGGGTGGCCAAGTATCTTGGCCAAACACCGACCGTTGGGCTGCAATACTCGGCGGCGGCACAAAGGCGCCAAAAGGGCGCGGATGGTGTTGAACCCGGGCGTTTGTTCCTCACCGCCTACTCGGATGCTTCATATGCATCAGAACCAGAGGACATGACAAGTGTGGGAGGCTTCATATGCTGTGTTGGTGGAGGCCCAACTGCTTGGGAGAGCAAGAAGCAGGTTGACCAAGCTTTGAGCTCGGTGGAGTCCGAGTACATGGCACTCTTCCGTGCCGTACGGGAGATTGTGTGGCAGCGGCGTTTGTTGGCTGAATTGGGGGAGGAGCAGCAAGGACCTACCCCACTGTACTGTGACAGCCAGGGTTCCATTGCTCTTGCTAAGAACCCTGTGTTGCATGGACTCACGAAGCACATGAGGGTGAAGTGGCATTGGACGAGGAGCATGGTAACCGCGGGTGAAGTTGAGTTGCGCTACGTGAAGACCACGGGGCAGCCGGCTGACATGATGACCAAGAGGCTGGTGGAGCAGCAGCATTGGAAGTGTTGCAAGCTGGCTGGGATGGCTCTGAACTGAGAGAGCAACATATCCTAAGGCCAACAATCCGAGGGGGGGTTTGTTGGTGCAACCCTACGGTTTGCACTCGGCTTGTTGTCCGTGTGCGTGAATGTGTGTGTGTGTATGGAATGGTATGAGGGCATGGGATAATATATATTTCATGCTTATAATTGTGTGTGAATGTTGAGTCATGATGTCGAGTGTGTGTGTCGAGTCAATAGCGAGTTATCGCTAGACGCGTGTTACGCGGTCGTTTGTGTCTCGCGCGCGGTTTCTATTTTGTCGTGCGTGGTTTCTATTTTGTCCTGTGTCGAACGTTCGGCGTGTCGCAGGTGTGTGCAGCAGACCCATCAAGAACTCAAGGATGAGTTTGTGATGAAGAGCCCGAGCCTTGGTGTCAAGCCTCAAGTGATTTCGAAGCTTGCCAAAAGGGTACACCTCAAGATATTGAAGATAGTTACATTACTTTGTGTAGTGTAACATTTCACTTGGTGTAGGCCCTAGTGAAGGGTAGTTTCGAGACCCTTCGTGGTTGGGGACAGTGTGGCACTGTTCCACATCACTGTACCTCGGCTCTTGGGGTTTGTAGGAGCTGGGAGTCATTCCCAACTCGTAACTCTTCCTATCTTGTGTTCTAAGACTATAGTGGCTGCCATAGTACCGTTCGTTCAAACCGACGCTATGTCGTCAATTCTTTATCAAATCGTGCAATCTAAATTGCTAATTGTAGACGACGTGAAGACGCTCCAGATCCAATTTGAATCAGGTCATTTGCAGCTGTGAGCAGAACGCTATCAACGTTTGAATCCGCTGTGCAGAAATCCGTCTGTGCTCTCTATCTTTCGTTTTAGGCACATTCAAGCCTATTGTGACTATAACAGCCGTCTCGACTACGCCTCTGCTCTAGTTGCTGAGTCTGTGCCTGCCAGCCCTCCGTGCATCGGGGGTGAGTGTACTCTTGGCACGGACGTCCTTGAGGACAGGCAGGAGGACTTTGAGTGTCTTGCAGCTGCTGTACCTCGTTTCGCCTCCTTGCTGCTTGCCCCTGAGGGAGACCCGGATGCTCCTGACATCCCGACCCCGCGCTCTTACGCAGAGGCGATTACGGGTCCTTACTCCTCTCAGTGGCAGGCAGCTATGGATGCCGAGATGGCATCCTGGAAGTCCACAGGCACTTACGTCGACGAGGTTCCCCCACCTGCGGTGAACATAGTCGATGGCATGTGGATCTTCAGGGTGAAGCGGCCGCCGGGTTCTCCGCCTGCCTTCAAGGCGCGTTACGTTGCTCGAGGTTTCAGTCAGCGACAGGGAGTTGACTACTTCTAGACCTTCTCCCCCACCCCGAAGATGACTACTCTTCGGGTGTTGCTGCACGTAGCTGCTCAGCGTGACTACGAGTTACACTCCCTGGACTTCAGTACTGCCTTCCTGCAGGGCAGCCTGCACGAGGAGATCTGGCTGCGCCGACCACCTGGTTTGACTAGGTCGTTTCCTACAGGTACTCAGTGGAGCCTCCGCCGGCCAGTCTACGGTCTCTGCCAGGCGCCTCGCGAGTGACACGACACACTCAGGACTACGCTTGCGGCTCTTGGGTTTCTTCCTTCTACAGCAGACCCGTCGCTGTTTCTACGCACCGACACCTCGCTGCCGCCCTTCTACGTCCTAGTGTACGTCGACGACCTCGTCTTAGCCACGGCTGACACTGAGGCACTGACCCTAGTGAAGTCCAAGCTGCAGAAGAGACATACCTGCACTGACCTGGGTGAACTGCACAACTACCTTGGCCTGTAGATCACCCGGGACAGAGCACGGCGCACCATCACACTGACTCAGTCACACATGGTGCACCAGGTCCTTCAGCGCTTCGGCTTCCAATACTCCTCGCCACAGCTCACTCCTCTGTCTACCAGCCACTCGCTCTCAGCTCCACCTTCGGATGAGTCCGTAGAGCCGAGTGGTCCGTACCCAGAGCTTGTGGGTTGCCTCATGTACCTGATGACTTGCACACGACCTGACCTCGCATACCCTCTCAGCCTTCTGGCTCGCTACGTGGCTCCCGGTAGGCACCGAAAGGTGCACTGGGATGCTGCGAAGAGGGTACTGCGTTACCTGTGCAGCAGGTCGGGCATGGGGCTTGTGCTTGGAGGACGGGGTCCAGTTGTCCTCACTGGTCACGCAGACGCCTCCTGGGTTGACGACTCAGCTACGCAGCGGTCGTCGCAGGGTTACACCTTCTGCCTCGGGTCCGGCTCGGTTTCTTGGCGGTCTACCCGCTCGTCTTCAGTTCTCAGCTCCAGCTGTGAGGCTGAGATTTACGCCGAAGCCATGGCTGCTCAGGAGCTACGCTGGCTCACCTACTTGCTGACCGACTTGGGAGAGCAGCCTCGTTCGCCTCCAGTCCTGTACGTAGACAACAAGGTTATGATAGCCTTGTGTCAGGAGCACAGACTGGAGCACAGAACGAAGCACATCGCTCTGCGATACTTCCTTGCTCGAGAGTTACAGCAGCGTGGTCAGCTTCGTCTAGCGTACGTGGCCACTCGGGCCAACACTGCTGATGTCTTCACCAATGCACTTCCGCCTGGTGACCATCAGCGCTTTGTTACTGTGTTAGGCCTTGTGCCTACTTTGCCTCACTTACTTACTGCCTGACTCTGCCTGTACTGTGATCTATCTATATACCTGCATGCTTGCACTTGTTAGGGTATGATCACTGTATTGTTTGTTCTCTGTATATAACTCTGCATGTGAACTGGCCTTGTGGCCCTTTGCTTGTGCTCCGACTGTGTGGTGACTTTGTGATCCACCCTGAGCTTGCTTTGCTTTTCTTGACTGGTCTTGTGACCATTACTTGTTCTGGCTATCCCCCACTTCGCCTATGAGGGTGTGTCAAACATTTATGCTTAGTTATATCTAGGCTTAGTTCATGTGTTTACATCTGTCTAGGCTATAGTGGGTTTAGCCTTAGGGGGTACAGAATTCTCTCGACATTCTACTTGTACCCTTCCTTGTTTCCTAGTCGACCATTCTCACCTAAGGATTCTAACAAAGGCCAGTTCACATGCAGAGTTACATAAAAGAGAACAAACAATACAGTGATCATACCCTAGCAAGTGTAAGCATGCAGGTATATATATAGATCACAGTACAAGCAAAGTCACGCACTAAGCAAGTGAGGCAAAGTAGGCACAAGGCCTAACACAGTAACGAAGCGCTGATGATCACCAGGCGGAAGTGCCTTGGTGAATATATCAGTAGTGTTGGCCCAAGTGGCCACGTACGCAAGACGAAGCTGGCCACGCTGCTGCAACTCTCGAGCAAGGAAGTATCGTCGAGGGATGTGCTTCATTCTGTGCTCCATTCTGTGCTCCTGACACAAGGCAATCATGGCCTTGTTGTCTACGTACAGAACTGGAGGCGAACAAGGCTGCTCTCCCAAGTCAGTCTGCAGGTAGGTGAGCCAGCGTAGCTCCTGTGCAGCCATGGCCGCAGCGTAGATCTCAGCCTCACAACTGGAGCTGAGAACCAAAGACGAGCGGGTAGACCGCCAAGAAACAGAGCCAGAACCAAGGCTGAAGGTGTAACCCTTTGACAACCGCTGCATAGCTGAGTCGTCAACCCAAGAGGCGTCTGCGTGACCAGTGAGGACAACTGGACCCCGTCCTCCAAGCACGAGCCCCATGCCTGACGTACTGCACAAGTAACGCAGTACCCTTTTTCACAGCATCCCAGTGCACCTTTCGGTGCCTACCGGGAGCCACGTAGCGAGCCGGAAGGCTGAGAGGGTACGCGAGGTCAGGTCGAGTGCACGTCATCAGGTACATGAGGCAACCCACAAGCTCTGGGTACGGACCACTCGGCTCTACGGACTCGTCCGAAGGTGGAGCTAAGAGCGAGTGGCTGGTAGACCGAGGAGTGGGCTGTGGCGAGAAGAACTGGAAACCTAGTGCACCATGTGTGACTGAGTCAGGGTGATGGTGCGCCGTGCTCTGTCTCGGGTGATCTGCAAGCCAAGATAGCTGCGCAGGTAAGTGCAGGTGTGTCTCTTCTGCAGCTCCGACTTCACAAGGGTCAATGACTCAGCGTCAGCAGTGGCAAAGACCAAGTAGTCAACGTACACGAGGACGTAGAACGGCGGCAGCGAGGTGTCGGTGCATAGAAACAGCGACGGGTCAGCAGTAGAAGGAGGAAACCCAGGACCCGCAAGTGTAGTCCTCAGTGTTTCATGCCACTCACGAGGCGCCTGGCGGAGACCGTAGACTGGCCGACGGAGGCTCCACTGGGTACCTGCAGGAAACGACCCAGTGAAGCCAGGTGGGCGGCGCAGCCAGTTCTCCTTGTGCAAGCTGTCCTGCAGGAAAGCTGTGCTGAAGTCCAGAGAGTGCAACTCGTAGTCACGCTGAGCAGCGACGTGCAGCAACACCCGAAGAGTAGTCATCTTCGGGGTGGGGGAGAAGGTCTGGAAGTAGTCAACCCCTTGCCGCTGACTGAATCCTCGAGCCACGAAACGTGCCTTGAAGGCAAGCGGAGAACCCGGCGGCCGCTTCACCCTAAAAATCCACATGCCATCGACCATGTTCGCCCCAGGTGGGGGAACCTTGTCGACGTAGGTGCCTGTGGACTTCCAGGATGCCATCTCCGCATCCATGGCTGCCTGCCACTAAGAGGAGTAGGGACCCGTAATCGCCTCTGCATAAGAGCGCGGGATCGGGATGTCTGGTGCATCCGGGTCTCCCTCAGGGGCAAGCAGCATGGAAGCGAAACGAGGTACAGCACCTGCAAGACACTCAAAGTCCTTCTGCCTGTCCTGAAGGACGTCCGTGCCAAGAGCACACTCACCCCCGATGGACGGAGGACTGGCAGAATCAGACTCAGCAACAAGAGCAGTGGCGTAGTCTAGATGAGAGGCAGCAGCAAAGTCAAGCAGCTCAGCAACGAGGGCAGACGCAGCAGTGGACTCAAAGGAAGGGTCAGTGATAGCAATGGCAAGGAGACGAGAGAAAGTGGGACTGGCTGCACGAACGCGGTCAAACTCAGGGTCAAGGAAGGCAGGAAGAGAGGACTCAGGAGGAGCAGACAGAGGAACACGCAGTGGAACAGAGGAAGGACGAATTGTCATAGCGTGTGTGCCCGGGAAAGAAGGAGGACGCGGACGAGGAACGCGACGAGCAGTGCGAACAGGGGAGGCAGGACGAGACGCAGGCTCATGATGCTCTTTAAGACCGCCTGTCTGCTCAGTGTAAGGAGAGGAAGCAGGTAATGGAGAGGCCGGCTGTAACAACGGCTGCGACTGGTCAGGCGGTGGACACAGTAAGGGAGGAGTAAGGCCAGCAAAAGACGGGACACCAAGAACCTGCTGAAGCAGGGGAACGAAGTACTGTCGCAGCCGCACAGTGCCTCCAGGGTCAATAGCTCCAGCACCTCCAGCTCCAGCGCCTCCCGCGCCAGTGCCTCCAACTCCAGGTCCTCCAGCTCCAGCGTCACCAGCGCCAGAGCCTCCAGCTCCAGCAGCTCCTGACTCTGTAGGGTCTCCAACTGTTGGTGCAACCCTACGGTTTGCATTCGGCTTGTTGTCCGTGTGCGTGCATGCGTGTGTGCATGGAATGGTATGAGGGCATGAGATAAGATATATTTCATTCTTATAATAGTGTGTGAATGATGAGGCATGATTTTGAATGTGTGTGTCGAGTCAATAGCGAGTTATCGCTAGTCGCGTGTCACGTCGTCGTTTGCGTGTCGTGTGCGTTTTTCTATTTTGTCGTGTGTGGAACGTTCGGCGTGTCGCAGGTGTGCGCAGCAGACTTCCAAGAACTCAAGGAAGAATTTATCTTGAAGAACCAGAGCCTTGGATTCAAGATTCAAGTGATTTCGAAGCTCTCCAAAAGGGTAAACTTCAAGATAGTGAGAATAGTTACATTACTTTTTGTAGTGTAACATTCCTCTTGGTGTAGGCCCTTGTGAAGGGTACGTTTCGAGACCCTTCGTGGTTGGGGACAGTGTGGCAGTGTTCCACATCACTGTACCTCGGCTCTTGGGGTTTGTAGGAGCTGGGAGTCATTCCCAACTCGTAACTCTTCCTAATTTGTGTTCTAAGACCATAGTGGCTGCCATACTACCGTTCGTTCAAACCAACGTTGTGTCTTAAATTCTTTATGAAATCGTGCAATCTAAATTGCGTATTGTAGGCGACGTGAAGATGCTCCAGATCGAATTTGAATCAAGTCATTTGCAGCTGTGAGCAGAACGCTATCAACCTTTGAAGCCGCTGGACAGAAATCCATCTGTGCACTATATCTTTCGTTTTAGGCACATTCAAGCCTATTGTGACTATAACACCAGCTCCAGCGCCCCCAACACCACCAGTCCCGACAGCTCCAGTACCCCAGGTACGAGCACCTCCAGGACCAGTAGCCGCAGTACCTCCAGGAACACCAGCTCCAGCAGTAACTCCAGCAGTAACCCCTTGCTCCCTCTCTATCTCTCTGCCTTTGTTGCTCATTCTCTCTCTCTCTCTCTCTCTCTCTCTCTCTCTCTCTCTCTCTCTCTCTCTCTCTCTCTCTCTCTCTGCCTCCCTTGCTCCCTCTTTATCTCTCTGCCTCTGTTGCTCTCTCTCTCTATCTCTCCACCTCCCTTGTTCTCTCTCTCTCTCTCTCTCTCTCTCTCTCTCTCTCTCTCTCTCTCTCTCTCGCTCTCTCTCTCTCTCTCTCTCTCTCTCTCTCTCTCTCTCTCTCTCCGCCACCCTTGTGCTCTCGCATTCTCTCTCTCTCTCTCTCTCTCTCTCTCTCTCTCTCTCTCTCTCTCTCTCTCTCTCTCTCTCTCTCTCTCTCTCTCTCTCTCTCTGCGTCATATGCAATCTGTCTCTCTCCCTTTCGGTTGCACTCTCTCTCTCTTCCCCGCCGTAGCTCTCTCTCTCTCTCCGCCTCCCTTGCTCTATCTCGCTGTCCCCCTCCCTTGCTCTCTCTCCTTCTCTGCCTCCCTTGCGCTCTCTCTCTCTCTGTCCCCCTCCCTTGCTCTCTCCCTTGCTCTCTCAGGCTCATTCGTGCATACGCGGACCGGCCGTGCCATCAACTGTTGCTCTCTCTCTCTGTCCCCCTCCCTTGCTCTCTCTCTCTCTCTCTCTCTCTCTCTCTCTCTCTCTCTCTCTCTCTCCCTCTCTCTCTCTCTCTCCCTCTCTCTCTCTCTCTCTCTCTCTCTCTCTCTCTCTCTTTCTCTCTCTCTCTCTCTCTCTCTCTCTCTCTCTCTCTCTCTCTCTCTCTCTCTCTCTCTCTCTACGTCATATGCAATCTGTCTCTCTCCCTTTCGGTTGCACTCTCTCTCTCTTCCCCGCCATAGCTCTCTCTCTCTCTCTCTCTCTCCGCCTCCCTTGCTCTATCTCGCTGTCCCCCTCCCTTGCTCTCTCTCCTTCTCTGCCTCCCTTGCGCTCTCTCTCTCTCTCTGTCCCCCTCCCTTGCTCTCTCCCTTGCTCTCTCAGGCTCATTCGCGCATACGCGGACCGGCCGTGCCATCAACTGTTGCTCTCTCTCTCTGTCCCCCTCCCTTGCTCTCTCTCTCTCTCTCTCTCTCTCTCCCTCTCTCTCTCTCTCTCTCTCTCCCTCTCTCTCTCTCTCTCTCTCTCTCTCTCTCTCTCTCTCTCTCTCTCTCTCTGTCCCCCTCCCTTGGTCTCTCAACCTCTCTCAGCCTCCGTTGCTCCCTGTGCTCTCTCTCTTTAACTTGATCTGCACCATGTGCTCTCTGTCTAACTTGATCTGCACCATGTGCTCTCTCTCTCAATTAATCTGCACCTTGTGCTCTCTCTCTAGATTGATCTGCACCTTGTGCTCTCTCTCTCTAAATTGATCTGCACCTTGTGCTCTCTCTCTAAATTGATCTGCACCTTGTGCTCTTTCTCACTCTCATTGTCTTACCCTTACGCTCTCTCTCCCTTTATCTTGTCGGTTGATCATGCAGGGTGGCGACTATGTTATGTGATGCTATCATTTGCATTCACGTCTGTCTACCTCCCATCATATGTGTTAGAAACAGTTGCAAGTTAGAAACAAGAAAGAGAGGATTGCACTAGCAAGCAGTTGAGTACATATAGCAAACCCTAGATTGGGCTGTACTCACTATTGAGTACCCCACTGCAGGCTAGACAAACATAACATTCTGACACACCCCCATAGCCAAAGTGGGGTGTAATCTGCACAACAAGCAAGCAAAAAACAAGCTCAGGGTGGATCACAAAGTCACTACACATTCTGAGCACAAGTACAAGAAGTAGCAGTTTATAGTTCACAAATGCAAGCAAAGCTAGAGGCTATCACAGAGGGCAAGTGTGGAGGAGGAGGGACTATGAGAGGAGAGGAGGTAGTGGGCAGCAGCTGAAGCTGCTGGCACACGGCGCAACTGGAGCAACTGGCACACGGGCAACTGGAGCAACTGGCACACTGGCAACTGGAGCAACTGGCACACGGGCTACTGGAGTAACTGGCTCCGCGGCTAACTCTGAGCGGCAGGAGCAACGGTCTCACGGGCGACTGGAGCAACTGGCTCACGGGCGACTGGCGCAACGGGCTCACGGGCGACTGGAGCTGCGGGCTTCACGGCGGCCACCCCCCTTCAACCTCCCCAAACTATCCCACCCCCCTTTCACACACCCCCTGCTGCACCCCTAGGTTCACTCACACCCCACCCCCTAGAACCACTCCGTCAACTCCCACACACCCACCCCCCTCAGCGGCAGCTGCAACAGTGGGAGACAGAGGAGGAGGAGCAGGGGAGACCACACACCCGCCACCCCCTACTTGCCACCCCCAAACCCTAACACAGGGCAGGGCAGGATGGCGGGTAGGGAGGTTAGGGGGGGGGCGACGACGAAGACGGGAGGGGCCGACTCGCGGCCCCCAGGGCGCCAGAACAGGCGGCAGAAGGGGCGACGCGCGGGCCCCCCCCAGGTCGCCCCTCCCGTCGCCTGTCGAGGCGACCCGAGGGGGCCGCGGCGTCGCGACGGGCGACGGGAAAAGGGCCGGGGCGGGGCCGCGACGGGGCCGCGACGAGGCCGCGACAGGCGTCGGGGCAGGGCCGGGGCGGGGCCGCGACGGGGCCGCGACGGGGGACGGGGCAGGGCCGGGGCGGGGCCGCGACGGGGCCACGACGGGGCCGCGACAGAGCCGCGGCGGGCGACGGGGCAGGGCCGGGGCAGCGCCGCGACAAGGCCGCGACGGGGCGGCGTCGGGCGACGGGGCAGGGCCGCGACGGGGGGCCGCGACGAGGGGCCGCGACGGGGGGCCGCGACGGGGGGGCCGCAACGGGAGGCCGCGACGGGGGGTCGCGACGGGGGGCCGCGACGGGGGGCCGCGACGGGGGGCCGCGACGGGGGGCCGCGACGTGGGGCCGCGACGGGGCCGCGACAGGCGATAGGGCAGGGCCGGGGCGAGGCACCGCCGCGCGCCACGGGGCGCCCGACGGTCAGAAAACCGCCGCGCGCCTCGAGCGCGCGGCGGGAAGAAAAATGGCCGCGCGCCCATGGGCGCGCGGCAGGCAGGCAGGTAGGCAGCGCGCGCCCGAGGCGCGCGATAGGCAGGACAGCAGCGGAAGCTGATGGTGGGCCCATGCACAGGATCGACCCATGAGGGTCGACCTGCTCTGATTCCATGTGTAAGAATAGTAGTAGAAAGTTAGAAACAAGAAAGAGGGGATTGCACTAGCAAGCAGTTGAGTACATATAGCAAACCCTAGATTGGGCTGTACTCACTATTGAGTACCCCACTGCAGGCTAGACAAACATAACATTCTGACAATATGTTCGTGCGTTGCATGCATGGTGTGTGCAAGAATCTGTGTTTGGCATGGTTTGGATTTTCTGAGTGTGTGTGAATTTCATTTGGCTTGGGCAGATATCTGAAGTGACTCCTCTGCTTGAGAGCTTTCCGACGAACCGAGAATCGCCGCGATCAAAGCAAGAACGAGAAAGATATGATCGATCGAAGTTTTGATTGAGATGCGGCGACTATGGGAATTTGCGGGTTGACTCAATATGGGGTACAGACTTTTGGGGGTTGGGAAATTCGTCACCATCACTGTAGATGATGCCAAGTGGTTGGGAGAAGCCAAACCAGGTTGGCAAGTGTGGCCAAGTTGGGTGAGGTGGATGGCATGAGTTGGGAAAGTGACAAATGTCAAAGCTGGGGTGCCTATAGAGAGGGGAATTGTGTGGTATGGGGTTTCCTTGGTTAGGGACTCCCTTGGCACCTTCCCTCTCGTCCTCCTCATCCCCTCCTACCTGGTTCAATTGCAACTCCAACTTTCTTGTATGAACTTGTGAGACAACTTTGTGATGAAGTTTCTATGGCAGCATACCCCCTAGTTCGCCGAAATTTATAACTCGAGCTACAATCCATATTTTGATATTATTCAAATTGGAAAAGATAGCCACGGTCAAGGGCTACAACATACTCGAGTTTGAGAGAATTCTAGCCGTGCGTTTTTCATCAACGACGTTTTTTGTGACGACGACTTTTCTGTCCAGAATTATAGTTGACGATTTTAAGATATTCCGGCCCTTAATCTTCATAGACTCCGTCCTTAGTCTCTAAAAAGTGGTATCAGAGCTGACTAAATACTTTTTGGAGAGTCTACTGAAGTGTGAAGACCCTCCTAGACCCACCATGGCCTGTGGGCGTGCCTAAGTGGAGTTCTGGAGGTTGCATGTGACTTCCGCTAAGAGGAAACTCTGCCGAAATTTCGTTGGCGCCGACACTTGTGGAAATTGAGTGGGACTTCGGTGTGGACAGCAAAGGGGGAGCTGGAACCCTCACCTTCTCCACCGCCTTTCTCCAGGGCAGCCTGCATGACGAGATATGGTCGCGCTGTCCTCTTTGTTTCACTAGCACTTTCCCGCCTAGGACCCAGTAGAGCCTGAAGCGACTAGTCTACGGTCTCCGCCAGGCGCCCAGTAAGTGGCACGACACGTTACGCACTACTCTTGCTGCCCTAATGGAGCTACTAGTCTTGGAGGTGCTGGAGTTACTGCTGGAGCTGGAGGTACCGGAGGTGCTGGAGCTGCTGGTCCTGGAGGTGCTCGTACTAGAGGTACTGGAGCTGCCGGAGCTGGTGGTGTTGGAGGCGCTGGAGATGGAGGCGCTGGAGCTGGAGGAGCTGGAGTTGAAGACCATGTCGCAGGAAGCGCTGTAGCTGGAGGCACTGGAGATGGAGACCCTGGAGCTGGAGGTGCTGGCGCTGGGGGTGCTAGAGCTAGCGTTCCTAGTGCTGGAGGAACTGTGCAGCGGCGCCCGTTTTTCGTTCTGCCGCCACCTGACTCGGTCCTTCGCCAGGTTCTTAGTCTCCCGTCTTCGACTGGCCTTACTCCTCCCTTACTGTGTCCACCGCTTGACCAGACGCAGCCATAGATACAGCAAGACTCCCCACTGCCTGCTCCTTCTCCTTACGCTGAGCAGACTTACTCTCCTTCTGGGCGTCGTGAGCCTGCGTCTCGTGCTGCCTCACCTGTTTGTGTTGTTCGCACTAGTCGTCGTCTTCCTCGTCCGCATCCTCCTCCTATCCCTGGCACTCACGTTATGGCACTTCGTCCTTCCTCTGTTCCACTGCAAGTTCCCCTGCCATCTCCTCCTGCATCCTCTCTTCTTGGATTTACTGACCCTGAGTCTGACTTAGCTCGTGCTGCTAGTCCTAGTGTCCCTCGTCTTCTAGCCACTGTTGTCACTGACCCTTCTTTCGAGTCCACTGCTGCGTCTGCCCTAGTTGCTGAGCTTGTTGAATTTGTTGCCGCCTGTCGTCTCGACTACGCCACTAGTCTTGTTGCTGAGACTGCATCTGCCAGTCCTCCGTCCGTCGGGGGTGAGTGTGCTCTTGGCACGGACGTCCTTGAGGACAGGCAAGAGGACTTTGAGTGTCTTGCAGCTGCTGTACCTCATCTTGTGGCCATGCTGCTTGCACCTGAGCGAGACCTGGATGCACCAGACATCCCGACCCCGCGCTCTTACGCAGAGGCGATTACGGGTCCCTACTCCTCTTAGTGGCAGACAGCCATGGATGCCGAGATGGCATCCTGGAAGTCCACAGGCACCTACATCAACGCAATTCCCCCTCCTAGGGAGAACATAGTTGATGGCATGTGGATTTTCAGGGTGAAGCTGCCGCCGGGTTCTCCGCCTGTCTTCAAGGCTCGTTACGTTGCACGAGGCTTCAGTCAGCGACAAGGAGTTGACTTCTTCCATACCTTCTCCCCTACCTGGAAGATGACCACTCTTCGGGTGTTGCTGCACGTCGCTGCTCAGCATGACAACGAGCTGCTTTTGACTTCAGCACACCTTTCTTGCAGGGCAGCCTGCACGAGGAGATCTGGTTGCGCCGCCCACCTGGCTTCACTGGGTCGTTTCTTGCAGGTACCCAGTGGAGCCTCCGCCGGCCAGTCTACGGTCTCCGCCTGGCGCCCCGCGAATGGCACGACACACTGAGGACTACACTTGCGGCTCTTGGGTTTGCTCCTTTGACTGCTGACCCATCGCTGTTTCTACGCACCGACACTTCGCTGCCGCCGTTCTACGTCTTCATATACGCCGACGACCTCGTCTTTGCCACTGCTGACACTGAGGCACTGGCCCTTGTGAAGTTGGAGCTGCAGAAGAGACACACCTGCACTGACCTGGGTGAATTGCGCAGCTATCTTGGCTTGCAGATCACCCGGGACAGAGCATGGCGCACCATCATCCTGACTCACTCACACATGGTGCACTAGGTCCTTCAGCGCTTCGGCTTCCGGTACTCCTCGCCACAGTCCACTCCTCTGCCTACCGGTCACTCGCTCTCATCTCCACCTTCGGACGAGTCCGTAGAGCCGAGGGGCCCGTATCCAGAGCTTGTGGGCTGCCTCATGTACCTGATGACCTGCACTCGACCTGACCTTGCCTACCCTCTTAGCATCCTGGTACGCTTCGTTGCGCCCAGGAGACACCGGCTAGAGCACTGGGAGGCCGCTAAGAGGGTGTTGCGCTACTTGTGCAATACTTCGGGCATGGGGCTCGTGCTTGGAGGACGTGGTCCAGTTTTCCTTACTAGACACACAGACGCTTCTTGGGTTGACGACTTGGCTACGCAGCGGTCGTCACAGGGTTACACCTTCAGCCTTGGCTCCGGCTATGTTTCTTGGCGGTCTACCCGATCATCTTCTGTTCTCAGTTCCAGTTGTGAGGCTGAGATCTACGCAGGGGCCGTGGCTGCACAGGAGTTACGCTGGCTCACCTACCTGCTGACCGACTTGGGAGAGCGGCCTCGTTCTTCTCCAGTTCTGTACGTAGACAACAAGGCCATGATTGCCTTGTGTTATGAGCACATATTGGAGCACAGAACGAAGCACATCGCTCTGCGTTAATTTCTTACTCGAGAGTTGCAGCAGCGTGGTCAGCTTCGTCTTGCTTATGTGGCCATTCGGGCCAACACTGCTGATATATTCACCAAGGCACTTTAGTCTGGTGATCATCAGCGTTTCTGTACTGTTCTAGGCCTTGTGCCAACTTTGCCTCACTTGCTCACTACGTGACTTTGCTTGTACTGTGATCTATATATATACCTGCATGCTTACACTTGCTAGGGTATGATCACTGTACTGGTTGTTCTCTTTTATTTAACTCTGCATGTGTACTGGCCTTTTGGCCATTTTCTTGTGCTCGTACTGTGTGGCGACTTTGTGATCCACCTTGAGCTTGCTTTGCTTTTCTTGATTGGTCTTGTGGCCACTTGGTCTCCCCCACTTTGCCTATGGGGGTGTGTCAAACTTTTATAGTGCTTACATTGTATAGGCTATAGTGGGGTAGCCCATAAGGGGTACAACCCAATTAGGGTTAGCACTTGTACCCCACTTTCTGTTCAATCAACTCATTCTCATTCTGTAGTTCCAACAGAGTTCGCCATAACGAGTGGCAATAACGACATCATGGCGCCAATGCCACTCAAGTCGCAGCGCCCGCCCTCCTTCGATCCTAGCCAACGTGGAGGTCCAACAGTTCAATCGTGGGTTTTCACGATGAACGTTTTCTTTGACGCGAATTACGTCGAGTCGGACGCAGCGAAGATTCGCTACACAGTTTTGCTGCTGAGGGGCCCCGCCATGGACCGGTGGCGAGTCATCGTGACGTCGCCACGCGCCTATAAGCCACCATCGCAAGAGGGAGGGCCCTCAGTTCCAGCCGTCACATGGAGTTCTTTCTGCGAAACCGCTCAGTACAGCACGTGGGATGCGTGGTGCGCAGGGCTTCTAGTGCGCTTCGAGCTGGTTGCGGCTTCTATTTCAGCGCGTCAAAGACTGCGTACTTGGCGACAACTCGGGTCGGTCCAAGACTACACGAGCGGTTTTCTCGCATTATGCGAGCAAGTCGGCTACATGCATGAAGCGGAGCGGGTGGACCGTTACGTCGGCGGGCTAAAGCCGGACATCTCGCACGAAATCATGCTACGCGGGCTCTCGAACTTCAACGAGATCCTCGCGCTCGCCAAGAAAATTGATATCCTACGCCGACTGAGACCGGGGTTCTACTACGGACAAAGTTCTCGGGGACCGGCCGAGCACGCCACTGTACACGCCGTTGCAGCGAATGCAGCTGCCGCACCATTTAAGGGGCCTGCTTTTCTGGTAACAGGCCGGGCCATCGCAAGAGAAAATGCCCAGAGGAGCTGAGGCGCCACGGAGCAGAGCAGGGGAGGGAGTCTCAGAGGCAGGGAAACACCAGCAGTCAGTAGAAATCGGGCCAACTACTGACGAGACAACCTGCTCGCCCTGTCAGAACATTATAGCTTATACATTTGAGTAGACTGAAGTGGGGTAGCCCATAAGGGGTACAACCAAATTAGGGTTAGTACTTGTACCCAACTGTTTGCTAGTTCAATCATTCTCGTTCATTACTTTGATATGGTATCAGAGCAGGTTCCTTGGGCCCACCACCTGCTACGCTGCTAGTACCTACGCGCCCCCGGCCCGTCGCCCCTAGCCTACGCGACACGTCGACCCCTAGCACGCGGCCCGTCGACCCCTAGCCCCGCGCCCCACCCCGTCCCTAGTCAGTGCCCGGCCCCATACCTAGCCCGCGCCTGGCCCCGTTCTGCGCCCGCTTGCGGCCCAGTATCTAGCCCGCGCCCGGCCCCGTACCTCGCCCAGCGCTCGGCCCCGTACTTAGCCCGCGCCCCGGCCCCGTACCTAGCCCGCGCCCGGCCCCGTCCCATACCCGCGCCCGGCCCCGTCCCTAGCTCGCGCGCGGCCCCGTTCCTTGCCCAGCGCCCGGCCCCGTACCTAGCCCGCGCCCCGGCCCCGTACCTAGCCCGCGCCCCGGCCCCGTACCTAGCCCGCGCCCGGCCCCGTCCCATGCCCGCGCTCGGCCCAGTCCCTTGCTCGTGCCCGGCCTCATACCTAGCTCGCGCCCGGCCCCGTACTTAGCCCGCACCCCGGCCCAGTTCCGCGCCCAACGCCCGGCCCCGTACCTGCCCAGCGCCCGGCCCCGTCAATAGCCTAGCGCCCGGCCCCGTACCTAGCCCGCGCCCGGCCCCGTACCTAGCCCCGCGCCCGGCCCCGTTCCGCGCCCAGCGCCCGGCCCCGTACCTGCCCAGCGCCCGGCCTCGTCCCTAGCCCAGCGCCCGGCCCCGTACCTAGCCCGCACCCGGCCTCGTACCTAGCCCGCGCCCAGCCCCGTTCCGCGCCCAACGACCGGCCCTGTACCTGCCCAGCGCCCGGCCCCATCCCTAGCCCAGCGCCCGGCCCCGTACCTAGCCCGCGCCTGGCCCCGTACCTAGCCCGCGCCCGACCCAGTCCCTAGCCCGCGCCCGGCCCCGTACCTAGCCCGCGCCCGGCCCAAAACCTAGCCCGCGCCCGGCCCAGCACCTAGCCCGCGCCCGGCCCAGCACCTAGCCCCGCGCCCGGCCCCGTACCTGCCCAGCGCCCGGCCCCGTCCCTAGCCCTGCGCCCGGCCCCGTACCTAACCCGCGCCCGGCCCCGTCGGCCCCTTGCCCCACTGTCACTACTGCTACATCTACAGCTGCTGCTGCTGCTACTGCTGCTGCTGCTACTGCTGCTACTGCTACAGCTGCTGCTGCTACTACTGCTACTGCTGCTACTGCGTGCTGCGCAGCTATGGCTTCGCTTCGGGTTCGGGCAGACCGGTTCAGTTTGACACGTGGCTAGACGACCTGCAGCTGTACCTACTGAGCGATTCTAAGGACAGTCTCTTGCTGTTTGACCTAGCGTCAAGCGCTGCTACTGCCCCTCCTGCCACAGCTGACAGTGCGACTCGCTCACAGTGGCTTACTCGTGACGCTGCTGCCCGCTTAGCCATTCGCAACCACCTGCCATTAGCTGAATGCGCTCACTTCGGCCAGCACAGGACAGCGCATGCACTGTACGACGCTGTAGTCACTCGCTACTCCTCCCCTGCCACTGCTGCTCTAGGCCGCCTTCTTCTGCCCTACCTGTTCCCCGAGCTGTCCGCCTTTGCCACAGTCGAGGACCTGGTTTCCCACCTTCGCGCTAGTGACGCTCGCTACCGCGCTACCGTTCTTGCTGAGTTCCTTGACAGGAACCCGCCCCCGATGTACATCACTCTCTACTTTATAGTCACCCGCCTCCTTGACTCTCTTCGCTCTGTCAGGGACCACTTCCTCTCTCTTGACCCCACCTCCCTCACAGTTGACCTCCTCGAGCAGCATCTCCTCACAGCTGAGACTAGTGCAGTTGCTGTAGGTGCTGCTCGTGGCACTCCGCGCCCGCCCTTCTTTGAGGGGTGTTCCCCCTCCCCCCTTGCCCCCTCCTACGCCTCTGCTGCTGCTGTTGACGTCTCTGTTCCTGAGGACGTTGTGGCTGCTTCTGCTAGTGCGAAGAGCCGCAGCAGCAAGGGCAAGGGTGGCCGGGGTGGTGGAGGTGGCAACGGCGGTGGTGGAGGTGGCAGCGGGAGTGGTGAAGGAGGCAGCAATGGAGGTGGTGGCGTCGGTGGGGCTATTGGTGGGAGTGGTGGCTCTGGTGGCGGTGGTGGAGGTAGAGGTGGGAGTGGCGGCAGTGGAGGCGGTGGGACTGGTAGCGGTGGGACTGGCACTCGGCGTGTCGGTTCTGGGGGTGGCCAGCGTCAGCAGCAGCAGCGTCGGAGCGAGACCCCGTCACCCCAGCAGATTCGTGAGTGGTTTCTGCGTGGGGCGTCTGGGGGTAGTTGCCCGTATGTCATTCGTACGGGTGACCGTGCTGGTCAGACTTGCGGGCGGCTCCACACTCAGCACCGCTGCTTCTCCCGCCTCAACGACGCTTGGCATGCTGAGTTTGGTGACGACGTCGAGCTCCTTCGCTGGGCAGATCCGCTTAAGTCTAGGATTGCTATCTTTGACCTAGACTTTGATGCTATTCTTTCTACTATGTATGCTTTGTCTGTTAGTGCTGAGGGTGACTGTTACCGGTGTGTGCCGCCTGACCTAGGTATAGCAGCTGCTGATCTAGGTGCTAGTGAGTCTGGTACTCTCCCTGGTACTGCGCCTGCTGAGGCCTTGCACACTTTTACGTTGGACTCAGGCGCCTCGCGCTGTTTCTTTCGTGACAGCACTACCCTCACTCCTCTTCCTGCACCTGTCCCGGTCAGACTGGTTGACCCCTCCGTGGGACCGGTCGTGGCCTGTTTCTCCACTGTCCTCTCGTGTCCGGCGGTTCCGTCTGGCTCACTGTCAGGTCTTCACCTCCCCTCGTTCTCTACAAACTTGGTGAGTACCGCTGCCCTCCAGGATGCCATGATCACTACCACCACTTCTGGGGGTCAGCGTGTGTCGATCTGCATGTGCACACGGACGGGCTGTCACCTGGCCACGTTCACTCGTCGGCCAGGGTCGAGTCTGTACATACTCGCAACCGGGCCTTCTCAGGTAGCTGCGTCTGCTCAGGTGTCCGCATTACGCCAGGTAGCCGCCTCTTGCTCGTGTCGCCTCCTGTCGCACCAGACTCTTCTGTGGCACCACCGCCTGGGTCACCCCTCCCTGCCTCGCCTTCGTGGCATGCACTCTTGTCTTCTTGTCTCTGGTCTCCCCAGGTCTCTGCCTCCCCTGCCGCCCTTGCCTGCCCTGCCCTGCCTCCCTTGCGTAGAGGGGCGGCAGCGCGCCGCTCCTCACTCCTCCTCGTTTCCCCCGACGACTGCTCCCCTGCAGACTCTCCACATGGACGTGTGGGGCCCAGCCCGTGTCAGTGGACAAAGCCGCGATCGTTACTTTCTGCTGGTAGTTAACGACTACTCGCGGTACACCACGGTCTTCCCCTTGCGCAGCAAGGGTCGGGTCGTTGATGTCTTGATCCCTTGGATCCGCACAGACCGTCTCCAGCTCCGAGAGCGGTTCGGCCAGGACCTTCCTGTCCTGCGTCTGCACTCTGACAGAGGTGGTGAGTTCTCCTCCAGCCTCTTGCGGGATTTTTGTCGTGGGGAGGGCATTCTCCAGTCGTTCACGCTTCCGGACTCCCCTCTGCAAAATGGGATTGCTGAGCGCCGCATTGGCTTAGCCATAGAGGTCGCTCGTACCTCCATGATTCATGCGGCCGCTCCCCATTTTCTGTGGTCGTTTGCGGTCCGGTACGCTGCACATCAGCTCAACCTCTGGCCCCGTGTCTCCTTGCTGACACTGAGGCACTGACTCTTGTGAAGTTGGAGTTGCAGAAGAGACACACTTGCACTGACCTGGGTGAAGTGCGCAGCTAACTTGGCTTGCAGATCACCCGGGACAGAGCTCGGCGCACCATTACCCTGACTCACTCACACATGGTGCACCACGTCCTTCTGCGTTTCGGCTTCCAGTTCTCCTCGCCACAGCTCACTCCTCTGTCTACCAGCCACTCGCTCTCACTGCTAATATCTTCACCAAGGCACTTCCGCCTAGTGATCATCAGCGCTTTGTTACTGTGTTTGGCCTTGTGCCTATTTTGCCTTACTTGCTTACTGCTTGACTCTGCTTGTACTGTGATCTATATATATACCTGCATGCTTGCAATTGCTAGGGTATGATCACTGTATTGTTTGTTCTCTTTATATAACTCTGCATGTGAACTGGCCTTGTGGCCCTTTGCTTGTGCTCGGACTGTGTGGTGATTTTGTGATCCACCCTGAGCTTGCTTTGCTTTTCTTGACTCGTCTTGTGACCACTTGTTCTCCCCCACTTTGCCTATGGGGGTGTGTCAGAACATTATAGCTTATACATTTGTGTAGGCTGTAGTGGGGTAGCCCATAAGGGGTACAGCCCAATTAGGGTTAGTACTTGTACCCAACTGTTTGCTAGTTCATTCATTCTCGTTCATTACTTTGATGCGCCCAACCTCACCGACCCTCACCGAGTCACAGTACCGATTCATGCTATCGATCGGGCTCGGATGAATAAGGAGGGTACAACGACGGATTGCCCAGTACTCATTCACGGGAAAATCCAGGGAGCAGCAGTGATTATTTTTATAGACGGAGGAGCAAGTCACTACTTAGTTAATACCGCAACCGCACGGAAGCTGCAACTGACACTTAGTCGGTGTTTACCGGAGATAGATGCACGCTTAGTCGATGGCACGCCACTGGCCATACGGGAAAAGGTGGAGAGAGTAAAAGTCCGCTTCGGGAGAAATTTCGGGTTTACACAGGAAATGCTCGCGACGACACTGGATGGGCACGACATTTTAACGGGACGTGATTGGCTGCGACGCTACAATCCACGAATCGACTGGACGACGAGTAGCTGCACTGTGTGAAGTAGCGGTAACTGGGTAGAGCTACCTTGCTGGCAGTCGCCCGAATCTTCAACGGTCCACGTCAACGCCATCAGAATGAAACGGGTTGTCGCCACTGGAGCCGATGTGTACGCAGTGGATATCGCATTGGTAGGAGAAGCAGAGCAGTCGAGTGATTTTCAGAAACTGCTGGCAGCGGTACAGCCCGAACTACAGGAACTGTTGAAACGGTACCCGGGGATTTTTCCGGACGATTTACCAGAGGGGCTGCCACCTCAGCGGGCACATGATCACCGGATAGAATTAGAATTAGGGGCACAGCCAACTGTACAACGACCGTTTTGACTGACACAGCCCGAGCTCGATGAACTGAGGAAGCAGCTGGATTACCTGTTAGAGAAGAAATTCATCCGACCGAGTTCATCGCCATTCACTGCACCGATACTGTTCACACCGAAAAAAAACGGAGGGTTTCGTATGTGTAAAGTTTACAGAGCATTGAACAGGGTAATTGTCAAGTCGCTATACCCTATTCCATACGCCGACGAACTGATAGATCAACTGCAAACAGCACGGGTCTTTTCGAAAATATATTTACGGAGAGGTTACCACCAGATTCGGGTCGAACCATCGGACTGCGCCAAGACGGCATTTAGAACTAGGTACGGGTCATTCGAGTACACCGTGATGCCATTCGGGCTGACCAACGCACCGACGACATTTCAGATGACCATGAACGAGGCGTTTAGGCAGCTCTTAGATAAATGCGTGATAATTTACCTCGACGACATCCTAGTCTACAGTCGTGATAAGCAGCAGCACTTAGCAGATTTGGAAGCAGTGTTTTAAGTTTTAGACGAGCACAGACTACTGATTAAAGGTTCCAAGTGCGACTTCTTCCAGGATAGATTAGAATTTTTGGGGCACGTTATTTCGGAGGCTGGAGTTGAGATCGACCCAAAGAAGTTGGACACGGTGAAAGCGTGGCACCCCCTGACGAACATCACAGAGCTGCAGAGTTTTTTAGGGTTCGTTAATTATATGCATCTGTTCGTCCCCGACATGGCATGCTTAACTGCCCCGCTGACGGATTTACTGCGGAAGGGGGTCGCTTTTACGTGGGGGGAGAAAGAGCATGCTGCCTTCTCTGCCCGGAGAAATGTTCTCTTTTCACGGCCCGTACTGTGCATCGCTGACCCACACCGCCCATTCGAAGTGGTTACAGACGCAAGCGACATCCTTGTCTACAGTCGTGATAAGCAGCAGCACTTAGCATATCTGGAAGCAGTGTTTAAAGTTTTAGACGAGCACAGACTACTGACCAAGGGTTCCAAGTGCGAGTTCTTCCAGGATAGATTAGAATTTTTTGGGCACGTTATTTTGTGAGGCTGGAGTTGAGATCGACCCGAAGAAGCTGGACACGGTGAAAGCGTGGCACCCCCCGACGAACATCACGGAGCTGCAGAGTTTTTTAGGGTTCGTTAATTATGTGCGTCGGTTCGTCCCCGACATGGCATGCTTAACTGCCCCGCTGACGGATTTACTGCGGAAGGGGGTCACTTTTACGTGGGGGGGAAAAGAGCATGATGCCTTCTCTGCCCTGAAAAATGTTCTCTGTTCATCGCCCGTACTGTGCATCGCCGACCCACACCGCCCATTCGAAGTGGTTACAGACGCAAGCGACATCGCCATTGGAGCCGTACTGCTACAGGATTTCGGCAATGGTTTACAGCCCATCGCATACGAGTCACGAAAACTGCATCCGCCCGAGAAGAATTACCCAATACACGACCGCGAAATTCTCGCGATCGTGCATGCGTTCAAAGTGTGGCGCTGTTAGTTGACCGGCGCAGACGTGACAGTACGGACAGACCACAAATCACTACAATACCTACGCGCACAACCCCACCTCAACCCATGACAGATCCGCTGGCTCGATTTCCTCGAGCCAAATTTCCACTACACGGTCACCTACAAAAAAGGAGCATCGAACATTGCCGACGCACTGACCCGCCCCACTGCCCAAATCCACGCCATACTTCTCGCCCAGACCAGCCCGCTACTAACAGGACTATTTAACCACGGCTATCAAACCGACCAATTCTTCACAGGAGGAAATTCGCAGTAGTTCGCAGCAGCAAATGGGTTTAATGCGTAAAAGCCAGCACTGACCGCATCTGGGTACAAGGCTACACCTTACTAAAGGAGCTATTACTACAGGAGGCACACGACGGGGTAACCTCAGGACATTTCGGAGTAGAGAAAACACGGCAGCAGCTGCAGCGGTATTACTACTGGCCCGGAATGCTGACCGACGTGCAACGATACGTGGCATTGTGTCCCACCTGCCAACTCATGAAGTCATCACGGAAACGACCAGCAGGGCAGTTGCACCCGATACCACCCCATAGCGTGCTTGGCAGCAAGTGACGATGGACTTCGTCATGGGGTTACCGGCTGGAGCGAGTGGGAACGACGCGATCCTGGTCGTCGTCGATCGGCTGACGAAAATGGCACATTTTGCAGCCTGCAAAAAATCAATCACAGCCGAAGAAACAGCCCGCCTCTTCATCTCCATCGTCGTTCGACTGCACGGGATACCAGCATCGATCACCAGCGAACGCGATACGAAGTTCACCAGCAAGATCTGGCGGAACCTATGGCAGCATTTCGGCACGCGAATACAGTTTAGTTCTTCATACCACCCCAAGACCGACGGACAGACAGAACGGACAAACTAGACCATGGAGCAACTGCCACCCATCAAGTTCGCGTACAACAACTCGCCATCCGCCACGACCCAACAGTCACCGTTTTACCTGAACTACGAACAAGACCCCACAGTACCCATGACTCTGAATCGCGACAACCCAGTGCCACGCGCGCAACAGTTCGCAGAAATTTTACAAGCATCACGGACCCGAGCAGCAGACGCAATAAAAAAATCGAACATCATCGCTAAGCGTAACGCCGACCGCCACCGCCGACCCGTCACTTACAAACCCGACGACCTCGTGCTACTCGATACTCAAAACCTCCGCCTGCCCATCACCCCAAAACTCCGTCCCCGATATTGCGGGCCATTTCGCATCAACCACATGATCACACCCGTCACCGCCCACCTCCTCCTCCCTGCTGACTGGTACGTCAGCCCGTCAACCTGCTTCGCCGATACGTACCATCCACCAGCCAACTGCCTCGCAACCGCCTCGCCAGCATGACACGACCGCCGACAAAACCAATCATCACGCCCGAAAAAATACTGAGCCACCGAGTACGTGACCCACGGGGAGCCCGCAGGATCGAATTCCTGATTTGCTGGAAAGACCGCACGCCCACTGAAGACAAGTGGGTCCCCCTGGATATAATTGAGAATCACCCTATCCTCACTGAGTATCTGCGCAGTCGAAATTTTCGAGATGTGCACGCACTCTCGTAAGGAGGGCCTCCTTTGGGGGGGGGGGGGGGGGGGTAGTGTAAGGAAAATTCATTTTCCTTACTTCGCGCCCCTACTTACCACGTACAATACCATTCTCACCATCGGCACCCAAACAGTGAAACGTTACCCACTCGCGACACTCGCCTCGACTACGAATCCCGCCACTGTTCACGATGCGACCCAACCTCACGGCTCGGTTGGTAATCTGCGCTTCGGACCTCCGCCTCGACATATCCCAACCTCGGCGCTCGGCCCGTAGTGCAACCCAATTTCTCGCGTTACCATTACCACTGTAATTCGCTATATATCCTTCTCTCATTGTATTGTTTTGCTTCGATAGTGCAATTCTCGCTCGCTCGCTCAATTGCACTCGTAACAATTGTCAAGAAAAAACGGGGAATGAATTCCAACCTTCATTGGAAGAAGCAAGTATACCTCAAATTAAATACCAGTTCTCCACGTCCTGTACCTGCCCGGGAAAAACAACAAACACAAACACCTTGCCGCATGGTGCGACGGAAAGGCCGGAGAGGAGTCCGCTGATTTGAGATTACCCTGTACAGCCAGGTTACTGTACCACCAGCGAGAAACGTGGAAGGTGCACCTGGTGTTACGGGCGAGAAACACGCTTGCGGTGACTGGCCCACCTGCACACCCAGGGCGGGTCACCAAAGTTCTTCAGTTCGAGTATGAATGTTCAGGATGGTGAGTAGCGGTTCAAAGTGGTAAAGCAAGAAATCCACGAAAAGGTGTAACCACTTCAACTGAGCTCTTTCCTGCCATATGTGTGAGACACGCTGGCTTAGATGTGATTGGACATGACCCTGACGGGCCGGGAAATCATACCGGACCTGAATTTCTCCGAGCCTCAATCAAGAGGTTGGGGTGGAGTGTGGAACGCGTTCGCGCAACTGAATTGTTGTTTCCAGGCTAGGGCGCTCATTACCTCACCACCACAATCCTAAGTTTGGACACCTGTGTAGTGCAGGACAACTCATTGCACTGCCTGCTGACGCAGGCAGTGCATTATATATTCCAAAAGGTGTAACCACTTCAACTGAGCTCTTTTCACCTGCCAGCATGCGTGAGACACGCTGGCTTAGATGTGATTGGACATGACCCTGACAGCCCGGGAAATCATACCGGACCTGAATTTCTCCGAACCTCAATCAAGAGTTTGGGGTGGAGTGTGGAACGCGTTCGTGCAACTGAATTGTTGTTTCCAGGCTAGGGCACTCATCACCTCACCACCACAATCAGTAGTGTGCGTGTCCTCAGCGCGATTTTTGTTGTTTTGAAATCCCTCACCTGATGGAATCGGGCTCGAGCACTGGATGAATATTTCCAACTTCCTTGGCGAAACCTTATTTTTTTCAGGAATAACTAGTTTCACAAACGACTGTTCCGTCCAGCTGCGCGACTAATAACGGCAAAAATCGCAGCGGAATCGCTTGGTCTCGAGTCGGCTAGGTTGTTCTGGTCTCGGAGTCGACTCGGTTCAGATTACTGTTTGTAAGTAGCGTGTCGCATCTCTTGGGAGAATTCGTCGACGAGATGGAGAGTTCACTATGTAGCGAAGAGACGTTTGGGGTAGTGGGATTCGCACCTGATGCCGTTCAGCTGTTGCGCGAGGGCGGTTGGTCGCATAGCAGCCGGAGCAGCAGCGTGAGCAGCTTCAGCAGTCTCAACGCTGGGGGGGAGATTGGGATCGAGTGCTGCAGAAGCAGCGACAGCGACAGTGATACCAGCAATGACAGTGGCTACTCGAGCGGGCTGGCAGCAGAGGCATGGGCGGAGCGGGCCAAGGAGCAGCAAGCGAGAGAGTCGACGTGTGAAGAGGCATCATTGGCCCGTCCTGCCCACCCCGCTGCTTTGCATGGTGCGTTGAGCGACCATTCCTTTCTCTGGTATATCACGAAACCACGAAGTCACGAAACCACGGAACCACGACACTCATACTGCCATCTTCATCTCTCACTTGTCAGTCCTCCCCCATCCCGTCCTTCCCTTTCCCTTGCAATAGAAAGCGTGCGGTCTGCCAGAAATCGTTGCTCGCCGCTCTCGCTGCTGTGTGCAAGGCGTCGGTTCCCCCTCCTTCTCGCGCCCCCCCATCCCCCCGCTACCTCCCATCGTCCGCCTCCTCGGTGCTTCGCAGCTCTGTACTGGACATTCGTCTTCAACTGCTTTAGCGAGCAATCGTGGCGGTTTGCAGGGGCAGCTTTACTCGCGTTATTACATCAATCAATACTGCCCGTGGCTGTGGCGAGATTCGTTAGCCAGGTGAGCACATGCACCCGCTTGGCGAGCATGTTCGCATCCCATCCGCACAAATGTGCACACGATACCATGCGTCAGCACTCACCCTCGTCAACCGTTTCCTCGTTTCCCCAACCACGCCCTTTCCCCTAGATTTGAGCTTTTGGTTCGAGCTCCCTTTTTTCCCCGACTCACCTTTCCCTTCCCTCCGCTGCTATCTCCCACTTCTCTCCCTTGAACCTCTCCTCCCGCCCTCTCCACCCCTCCTACCGTTCTCCCCTCCCATCTCCGTCTTTTCTTCTCCCCCGCAACGCGCAGCTAGTGGCGTGTGTGGCGGCGCCACTGGTGGGCGACCTCTTGGACTCCGCGCCCAGGGTGCCCGCTCTCACAGCCATCCTCGTCGCGCAGGTCAGTTCTTCGCACGCCACCACCCCACCTACACTGCGCTATACTCTGCTCTCTTCCCACAGTACTCGCCTTATTCTACGCTCTCCTCCCTTTCCGCCATCTCGCCATGGCGTCAAGTCGCTCCCACCCCCTCCTCACTTTGCCCCACTCGTGCACGTGCCCATCTCTCACCCCGCGCCTGCGCGCAGAGCAGCGCCATCATGGTGGGAGCAGCAGCCACCATGCACGCGCTGCACCTCGCCTACCCTGCTGCCGTTGCACCTGCTGCCGCGGATTCAGCCGCCACACCATCTGCCACGTCAACGCTGTTGGCACTGCCCGCAGCAGCGGTGCTGCAGCAGGGGTGGTTCGTGGTGCTGCTGGTGGCGGGCGCGGTGGAGCGCGTGATGGGGCTCGTCACGGGCGTGGCCGTGGAGATCGACTGGGTCCTCGTGGTAAGTGCCCGCCCTGCTCTCCCTCGCCTGCCCTCTCTCCTATCTCGCGTAAGCATGGGCGCAGGGGCGCATGGGCGCAAGGACGCATGGACGCATGAGTGCGTGGGTGCATGCCTAAGTGACAATTTACGCGTGAGTGTGTGTATTCAAGCATAGAACCGCAGTATGCTAAAAATCATCTTGGACATACACTCAGCGTTTCGGGTTTCGGGTTTATATTAGTTGCTGCATGAGGTGCAGCGTGTCGTACAAGTTCACCCCAATGCGGTGGGGTTGAATAGTTGCGCGGGACGGGGGTGTTCCGTTTACTCTTTGGGACGTTTACATGGGGTTCAGAACAATAAAACAACACATATGGCACACTCTTAACGTGATGAGAAATGGAATGGAGGGCAGTGAGGGGACTACTAATTGGGGATAGATGCGAACGGGTGCTTAGATGCGTGTGTACATGCGTGCGTGGTGCCTCACAATCGCCTTTGACCTCCCTCCCATCCCACCTGGTGCCCCGGTCAGCTGGTGGGAGAGGGTCGGCCGGAGCTCATGGCAACGGCCATGGCCACGCTGGGGAGGATCGAGCAGTTCGGCGAGGTGAGCCCACCTGTGCCCTGCACTGCTCGCTTCTGCTGCACTTGCCATGCACCCCGCCTTGTTTGTCCGTTCTTGCCCGTTGAGCCTCGTGCGACATGTGCTGCCTTCACACTAACGTGCCCCTTCAGGTGCTCACACCTTGCAATGCTTCAGTGTATCCGGTCAGTTCTTCTCGAACTCCTATAAATCTGCTTCTTCTCAACAGCCTTACCCTCTTACCCATGAAATCCATAGTTTGGATACTGTTGTGCATATTCCTGTCACCTCTCCCTTCACCCTCTCTCTTGCTCGCCAACCCCCTCGGCAGGTGGCAGGGGCGTTCATATTCGGGGGCCTTATTGCCACGTATGGGCCGTTCGTCTGTGTCAAAGCATGCATTGCCCTCGCTGCGCTCTCCATCCCTGCTCTCGTACGCTTCCTTCATTCCTTGCATTGCGTCTGCCACGCCTCCTTCACTCTGCTACACTTTCTATGTTCTGCT